>JAADYU020002127.1:0-10959 GCA_011763375.2 Heteractis magnifica
AATAATAATAATAATAATAATAATAATAATAATAATAATAATAATAATAATAATAAAAACTTTTGTTTTGTGTGTGTGAAACGCTGTTTTCTCTGAAAGAAGACAAAACCAATGTTTTCTTTTTCTTTATCCGAGTTGGTCTATGGAAGTGTAAAACAAAACTGAAGCTATTGTAGGGCAAGATGTGGAAAAAGGATTAAGAAACGAAAAGAAAAAATGAAAAAGAAGCGAAGAAGAGCATGTAAGAAGATAAAGAACAACAAGAAGAAGAAAGGCGAAGGCGATAAAAAAAATAGGTGAAGAAGAAGAAGAAGAAGAAGAAGACGAAGAAGAAGACGAAGAAGACGAAGAAGACGAAGAAGAAGAAGAAGAAGAAGAAGAAGAAGAAGAAGAAGACGAAGAAGAAGACGAAGAAGAAGAAGAAGAAGAAGAAGAAGAAGAAGAAGAAGAAGAAGAAGAAGAAGATATTAAAGTTCACATAGTAGTTGCTGGTTCAAATGTCGAAAAAATTTTTTTCGATAAATTTTTCTGAAAAACATACCCTAGCTGATATCTTAATTCAAAGTGAAGTGTTTACATTATCGCTGTATATAAATTATTAACACTTTACCCTTGACTTTGATTCAGTTAATAGAATCATATGATACCTTATTGTTTCATAACCCTATTCAATTACACCTGTTTCAAATCCCTTTCTCATCGCGACCTAATTCAGTTGATTTTAGTGTTTCGGACAACTCAGCAACCATGATGGCTCGACATAGCATTTTGTCAGTTCTAGTCTTGAATACCCTAAACTCCAGCATTGTAAACTACACAGGTTTGTTCACGTTTATATTTGACTTCGCTATAGTTTAAGATTTTTGTGATAAAATGTTGCATAACTTTTGCACTCCATTAATTAACTAGTTTCAAAAACTCATCAATTCATAAATAAGACCCCTGATTTTTGTCTTTGGGTAGTAGAATAATATCGGTCCTTTAACAGATTGTATACTGAAGTAGCCTTAAACAACAGGGCCGTAGCCACCAGTACGGTTGGTCCAGTTGAAAGCGGACCACTTTTAGCCACTTTTAGGAACAAAAACTTTTAATGAGTGTTTCTTGTAGTTTGCGATTTTACAATTTAGTTTTAGGACGTTTGGACGATTCTTAGGGCGTCTTCTTCAGGTTTGGTCTTCTTTATATGTTGGTGAATATTCTTCTGAGTAGTCTTTTCCACGGGAGGAAGAAGAAGAAGAAGACGGCCTAAGGATCGTGGAAGAGTCGTAAAACTAAATCGTAAAAACGCTGAGACATTCTTAGCAAACTACAAGAAAACTAATTAGAGCACAGATTTCGTATGACTGTGAAAAGCTCGCGGCACGAACCAGGTCCTGACACGGTCAAGGCACGGCAAGGCTCGCTAAAATTCTAGGAAGTCATACGAAATCTGCTCTATGACCAACCAGCGAAAAGAAGGCTTCAGAATCTTGATTAAAAACTTGTAATTAATTAGATTAAACTTCCGTTTCCAACCAGACCACTCTTAGAATCAAAACGTTTTATTAATCTTTTTTTCACATTTTGAAAACCGAACATACTCACATATTTGTTGCTATGGCCTTGCCTAATTATACATTATGAAAGAGTTTAGTTCTAAGCTAAGTTCTAAGTTCTGATACACCTATTTCAAAAAAGATTGTCGGTCGGAGATCTGAAATCTGAGACCGAGAGGAATTGAGGGCACGAACTGTGGATTTATTTCTGAATTAAGTTTTATTGTTAAATTAAATTTTATCTTTTAGTAACTTGCAATCAGGAAATAGCTCAAAACGACCCTAACTTTGAGCGATGTTTTTTGAAATAGATGTATACTCTAATTAAGCTCATGCTATGGCACAATTTCCAAAACAAATAATCTTTTTTGTATTGTGAATAATTAAACCATTTGAATAACGCTTGAAGAAAATCGTAATAAATATGGCGTAATGAATAAAAAAAGGACTGAAAACCTTAAGGAGATTAATTTGTTCACTGATTTGACAACAGGACGTTTTCACGACTGCGTCATTTTACAAACACTACCAGTTAGGTTTTACCGGAGTTGCCACGCAACAAATCGTTCGTGCGCAATGAGTTGGGGACTGGTCGTTATTTATGGCCCGGGGGTGGGGGATTTTGGACGAGTTCACAGGGAAATTTAAATTCGGCTTTTCTCATTGGTTTTTCTAAAAAAAAAAAAAAAAAAAAAAAAAAAAAAAAACGATATAACCATCGAAAATTCACGCAGAAATTCCAAACGTTCTCGAACCTGGTTCAGTTTGTTTTTCTTGTGATTTCTTCACAGCATGCAGCTGCAGCTTTTATAGTATAACTCGCTCGGAATTGCCTTTCATTGGCCGATCTGGTGCCACCTTTTGAGTTACTAGGCAATCAATGTACGTTTCCATTTTGAGCTTCTTTTACTTATTGAAGTCACATAAAATTTTAATCAAGTGCAACTTACCTCTAATTTAACATAACCTGGCTAAAATTTTGTAGGGACTTTAAGAGCCGGTATCACAATGGTCCCCCATCCAGCTACTAAACCAGCCCATCCGAGGGGTTGGCAGGAGGAAATTTAAAGAGAATTGAACAAAATTTCATCGCTACCCCGTTCTCTTCAAGTTCTTATAAACACTCCTTTATGCCCTTCCAAAAATTTTAATCTTTCAACCTCACGCGCACACACACACTGCCGCCACCACCAATATAAGCGCCTCGCTAAAATACTTTCCTTGTCTGTAGTTTTTCGAGACCCCCCCTTAATTAAAGAATAAAGATTCAACACCCCTTTCCTTTCGTACCTATTTTTCGAGGCCCCCTGATATTGCTCCAACCCTCTCCCAGGCATCAATGGGTTCGAAATCCGAATGAATCGCTAATTTGATTTTTAATTAATTTTTTTCGTTCTTTCTATCTTTTTTTCTTAATTGATAATTCCTTTGCCAAATCTTTAAACAGTTCATACAGATGAAAATGTAAACAAATAACAACTTAAAAAAACTATATTCTGATTGGTTAGTTTTATGAATCGTGATTGGCTGGCAGATTCGAAATGCTAAATACCTGTAATAATGAATACTTTTATGTTTCAGTCTTCGCGACAGATGGTTGTAAAGAAATGGAATTCAAAGTCACATTGGAAGGAAAAGCGTTAACAAACCACGTCTTTAAAACTGTACGAGCCATTAACGATGGACACTGTGAATCAAAGTGTTTCTTGGATGATCGCTGTATCTCGTACAGCTTTGGCACAAGTGCAAGTGGAGAGACCCACACGTGTGAGCTGAGTGACTCGGATCACTTTATGCACCCTGAAGATCTAGTGGACAGACCAGGGGTCATCTACAGAAGTGCTCAGGTAAACTTGCACTTGGTAACTGTAATGGAATTTAGCAGTGACATTTCCACAACTCACGAAGTGGCTCTTAATCCACCGATTTCAGATTGGAATTTAGAAATGTTGATTTGATTTTTGCGGACGGAATAAAACCGGAGTACCCGGAGAAAAACCCTAGCCTCGAAGCACAGGAGAAAACCAACCAACAACTCTACTCACATGAGATATATAGCGAGTACGAGTATCGAACCCGAGACCACAGCGGTGACAGGCGAGTGCTCTCTTCACTAGGCCACCTGTGCTTCCCTGTGTGGCTATATGTTCTCTCGATGGCTCGATTCGCCTTTCCGAAATTCGACCGAGGACTGGGTGCGGCACAGAATTGTGGGGCTGAATTTGGGGACAAGAATAAAAAGTACCGCCATCTTGCATTGGAATCTGGGATCGATTTTGGGGATGAGATTTGAGAGTTCGTGCCCCGTCTTTCTTTGAATTTCGGAAAGGCGAATTGATGGAATTCCTGTGGATTTGGCGGGAAATTACTTGTCCCCCCTTCCCCTTAACTTTGACGCTCTCGAACTTTTATAGATTTAGCTTCACACAGAATAAAATCTGTTTGAGACTCCGGGGAAACAAAAGCAGAATTACGCTCAGTTTGCTGTTACCCTGGAGCCTCGATTCAGATCTTATTGTGTGCGATCACTCAACCAAGATATCCAATGTAGGCTATTAAAAATAGCGGACTCACCTGGGTCTTTAATATTTTACCGCGACGCACTTAATCTAATTTTGCTTACCAGAGGAATTGCTTTTTTTTCTCAGAATACTTGCACTTGTAAGGGTAAACAAACGTGTCGGTACGACTTCACCAAGAATACTGGAAAATGTGTATGTCCTATTGGATTCACTGGACAGACCTGTGAGATAAGTAAGGGCGGTTTATTATTATCAAGTCGTTCTGCCACGCCTTAAAACGGTCGGAATAGAACAGTTTTCGTATCACCATGACAACCCAACGATACGGACGTGCCGTGCCGTGTCGTGCCGTTCTGTGCTCATGACTGGGTGTCGTCTCAAAGCATTTTCATTGGATGCGAATTGATCTCGCGCGGTGTGATAGGTTCAGGAGATGCAGTCAATTCCGTACCGTAACCGTGCTTCGTGCCGTGACGTTTCACAGTCATACGAAAACTGCGCATGTTCCTATAGATTCTTTTTGATCAATTTCAACCAGGGCAGGGGCTTATTCCAGAGAGAAAGGGTACGTCCTAGGGTACGTCTTGGTTTACTCTAAAATATTGATTGAGTATTGTTTTGTGGGTAGGGAAGCATTGGGCGAGTAAGTAGTGATGATTGCGTTGAGGTGACTGTCCTTTCCCGAATTCAAACCCCAACCTCGACTAGGAGCCACTGTTCTGTGATCACTCAAACAATTTCAGAAGAGGTCTACCAGACTATATATCATACTGGAACATGAGTGAAACAGCCCATTGGCTCCTGACTAATGGCCTATTGGCTCGAAGTAGTTCGGGTTGACAGATCTAATAGTCTTTTCCCAAGATATAGTTGAATGAGTCCAGTACAAGCCAAAGCCTCGATTTCATTACCATAGCAGTTTCTTCGTGGTGCTATTGTGTAAAAAATATATTGTTTAATCAGCAACTCTTCTTTGCTTAACTTTTTAATCATCCCGAAGTCCATTTTATCAGATTAGTACATAGTTCAGTACACGATAGTACGTACTGAAATCAAGGATTTGGCTAATACTGGACTAACTCAACTATATCTTGGGAAAGGACTATTGCCTAAGTAATACATGTTCGTTTTGTAAATTCTGGTGTTTTGCTAATCCTTGCCGTCACCGTTACCTTAACCGACAACAGATATCAACGAGTGTTCCAGCAATCCTTGTCATCATGGCGGCACGTGCGTAGACCAAGTCAATGGTTACAGCTGTCAGTGTCCCTTAGGTACGCTTGGAGTGCACTGTGAAACAGGTAAGAAAGGTTTTGATTTGTGCACTAGTCAATTGAAATCCCCAACCCACGGAACAGGGTGGGGATTTAGCGCGGCGAGACCGGGGATTTAGCGGGCATTTAATGCATAAGGATACGGGGAATTTAACGTGTACTAATTTAACGTTTTTCTTTAGATATCGATGACTGTCAGTCGAATCCATGTGTTAACAACGGAACATGCACAGACAGGCTCAATGACTTCGTTTGTGCGTGCGTAGCAGGATATACCGGCAAAACCTGCGATACCGGTGAGTTTGATTCTCGCGCATGATTGAACTTTAGGCACAAATGGATGGCCTGTCTTTACAACACCACGTGACTTTCATGAGTGCACATCCATAGAGGTTCAGAGCTACGACTTCAACCGAGGCCATTAAAAGTGGCCTCATACGAGCGAACGGGTAAAAATATTAAAATTAAACTTAATTAATTTCAAAGCTTTTATTTCGTTTAGAAATCAACGAGTGTGGAAGCAACCCCTGTCAAAATGGCGGAACCTGCCAAGACAAATTCAATGGTTTTGACTGCACATGTACAGAGAAGTACTTTGGAGCAAGATGTGAACGTGAGTTGATTCAGTATTGCTTAATATATTATTAATTGCTTATTATAAAACATTTGAGATAAAACGCGCGCGCTGATTGGCTGGCTATTGTGTTCGATCAGAGGACGGACAACTCTGTCTCTGTACTGTGATATAAACACTCTCAGCGTGTGCGTGTATGCGAGCGGGATCCTCAATTTTCAAAAATATTTCCCACTCGTATTAGTTTCACATCTATACTTGATATACTTCGCAGATCTTGATAACTGTGTGGCACATCCCTGTCAGAATGGAGGAACCTGCACTGATAGGGCACTATATCAAGGTGGATGTCAATGCACAGTCCTCTACAATGGATACAGATGCCAATGTAAAATGTTTTTCTTTTGAATATGACATATTTTTAATATAGAAGAGGGGCAGATCCAGGAGGTGTCCCTAGGTGCACCGGACACCCCCCACGGGCCAAGCGTGAGATTATTTTTCAGTTAATACACATGCAAGTCTTATTATTATTCACGACTTCTGTTTCTCAAATCTTTTCTTAGCGGCAACGGTTGCATAACATTTTTTTGAACTTAAAAGTACAAATTAAAAAAGTCAGAACAGGATTATTAATAATGTCACTATATCGTCACTTTTTTCTTTTCGGATACCCCCTTGAAAATTTCTGGATCCGCCCCTGTAGAAGGCGAACTCTAAAGAGTTTCTTCATCCAAGGGTCTGAATAGGGTTAACCGTCAACCGTAAAAAAAGTTAGCTTTAAAGCAGCGCATTTTTTACTAAAATTCTCGTTTCCACAAATAAGAATGGATTGGCGTTTCTTGTAAATTTTCTTACTCTGTAGAAACCGGTCAGAGGCAACAGCCAGAATGAAAAATGACATCAACGATGATTAGAAAAGAAATCTTGCAAAGAAATTACAATTCAAGTTGCAAGAAGCTAGCATTTCCTAGTGAACATCCTTCCTCCTCTTTAAAGCTCGGACACACGATACACGGCGTTGCCTGCGACGTTGCTGGCAACGGGGAAATCGCACCGTGCATCCACCCGTGCAACTGTTGCACACGTAGTCGACGTCGATGTCGCAGAAGTGAAAACGAGCTCTACTTTTACTGGTGGACACGTTGCAAACCACGTCGCAGGGAACGCACATCGTGTGTCCAAGCCTTTACTTTACTAGATATAAAAGTGCGTGTATTCTACTCGGAAGGGTAGGTGACTGAGGGATACGGAAGGAGCATTTTTAACTCATTCTTTTTTTATTTTTGATTATAGATTTTAACTACTGTCACGATCAAACCCGCTGCAAAGATTCATCAACTTGCTCGAATAATTACATCAGTTCGCGAGGTTACTCGTGCTGGTGTGGTCTTTCGAAAAAATACGACTATACAAACGAAGTTTGCACAACTAGTTGCTGGTTGTGCGGTTGACTTCTACACCCAACCGTTACACATCACCCTTGTCACTTTGGAAGTAGCTTCATCAACAAATTTGTTTCTAAATTTGTTTTGTGTGATGGTTGATAGAACACTATGTACGTTGATCCATATAATGAGAAAATTAAGACGGAGCTAATACCAGAATGCCGGTTAATTAATAATAGTTGAAAATACGGAGTATCTCAGTACTGCTTGCTCCTTCACTGGCCAATCTTCACCTATCTTCTCGAATTCCAGAAGAAGAAGAAGAAGAAGAAGAAGAACCGGAAGAACTTGAGAAAAAAAGAAAGAAACTCTAGAGCCTTGGTAGTTCTGTATTCACTAAAATTGTGTGGACTGTTTATCTAATTCATAAATTTTCCTATCGGAGGCTTTTCAAAAGGTTAGCGAACTTACACACCGTAAAATTTATTCAGTCATTTATATAGTAAGCATCACACTATTAGATCATAACAAAAGCCTTTGATCTAATTAATTAAAAAATAGCTTATTGTGTAACTCAAAAACAACAAGCAATAAAAACAAAGGGATGTGGAGTTTGTGGTAACTACAAGAACTGGACTGTGACTCACCCTGCGACGAATAAGAGTTGAAGCAAGACTCAAGAACAGGTGAGTCTCTGAGCTAAGATGTAGTGAGAATAATTCCTTTAGAAATACGGATGCTTCTGTATTGAAAAGCAGTCCCTAAATATTTGTATGATATCCGATTCGAAATTCAATTCAACTGCTCGACTCACTTTGAAGAAAGTCACGTAGTAACGCTCGCAAGTAACCTACAAATGGCACAACTTTCAAACAAAGGCGTAGCAGGCTCGAAGTTTTTAGCAAAATTATAATGAGAAGAGTTCGATTATGATTTTGTGAATGTATTTTCTCTTACAAATGTCATTACCAAAAGCTTTTATAACATCAAAATTATGTATACAGCGAAATGTATAATAGCGAAATGATTTATCAAAGGGTAGTGCCGTCCAACGATAGTCCATCGTCATCGTTAAAGTTTCGCAAGCTATCTTCGCCAAACAGAATGGCTGCCGAGTTAAGAACCTTCAAGGACAGTTATCATTTGGAAAAGATTAAAATGAGTCAAACTGTGCAGAAATAAGCTGAACTTGGCCTAGGTATTCGAATAGACGGAAACGGAAGTTGTCACTGGTTAAGATTCCTTGTTTTTGAAAAAGGTTTTGACCACATGTTTCCTTTTCGAGTTGTTATTTACACACGAACTTCCTGATAATTTGAGGCTTTTATCTCGAAAAGATAGTGATCGAGGAAATGAGTTATCTAAGTTTCTTTTGTTGTGGTCTGGTCCACAAACAAGGTAAACTTTGGCACAATAGCATGATCAAAGATAACAAAATGGATGAACGCCATTTTCTTCTTCCTTTCAAGGCCGGGGACCTCGTGTTTTAAATTATCAGAATTATCCTAAGTAGTAAGAGCTGCACAACAGAACGAGAAGAAAGACTGAAAGCTTCGTATTGGCGAGCCGCTAATGAATGTCCCCTCAGTTAAGCTCAATTCCTACAGAATTAGAAATGTTGTTTTCAGAACAAACACAGCTGAAATAACATCGAATTCAATAACATTTTCTACACAGCAAAGCCCCTCCCTCTCTTCCTCCCCGCCCCCTTCACCTGAGATACGGCCTGTACGCAGGCTCGAACCAAGAAGTACATTAACAAATTACAGGAAAGACTCACGTGGAACTAGTATTGACAAGGTTCAAGAAGGAGAAAAGACTGTACGTGGCAGTAACAAAGTCATATAGCTTACATCTATCCTTCTCATTGTCCGAGTTTACACGGTACGAAACTGTTCAGCAGAAAATAATCTTAAAGGCTAACGACAACGGCTGATAAATTTGAACATTCTTAAGAACTGCTGATGTACACAAACACACTTTTGTGAAATTTTCTTGGGTTATTTATTCAGAGAGATCCTATAGCTTACACCATTAGATCTAGAACTCTTCACTCCACTCAGGATAAGCGCACGTACCTAGGAATTAAAGACGATACATATGTGAGCTATTAAAACATAGAATTTGATTGTCTGAAATGACTTATGCTTGAAAAATGTCGAAAAATGCTAGTATTTGCGTTCATTCCTGTAACGTGTCTTCCCACGAACCTGCTAAAACTTGGATTTCTGAATATCGTCTACACGACTGAAGATTATCACCACATGCAATCGTAAAAATCCGATTTTAAAACAGTCATTCGTTAGCATGGACTGTTGAATTTCTGAGAAAATTCGTACGGAAGTTATAAAAGTTTGCCTTTACCAAGATAATGTCAGATGAAAGATGTTGCAAAGGTAGGCCTTAGTGTTCCCTAACGGTCTCTGAAAAATGTGATTACAAAATCCCTCTGTGATAAACTGAGGCTGGACCAGTCTTAGCTCAGATCATCAGTGCTGTTCTTGATGGTAAATTCTGCACTCCTCTCTTCTCCTCTCTTCTCCTCTGCAGTCCTCCATTCTAGTCACAGTTGGGGTCCCAGATACAGATCTACAGCGCGGGGGTTTTGATTTTGGAGTCCATGAAGTGATCCAAAATGATTCACAACTGATACAGAATTGAAGAACGTTCCAGAAGTGTTTTCTTAACATCAAAATACCCAGCTCCCAGCAAGATGAGTCAGCCATAAAGGCTTGTCACGCAAAAAAAAAAAAAAAAAAAAAAAAAAAACCTGACCTGGCTGACCCAACGTGGATTGTTCGGAATGATAAACCATGGCTATATGACTTCACATGCTGTTTTCATAAGGGATTTTTTTCTTTTCAACCTCCTCGCTCGCTTGCTCATAAAAAAGACGAAGATTCAAGAAAGATAACAGTAATGTTGTAAGTGACAGAAGGTCTCGATAAATCTGTTTCACGAGGGGTCATGCATTCCTTGAGTACCCCTGTCAAAGATAAACGGCAGTAGGTCCTTTGTTATCACTGATTTTTTTCCTTCCAACCTTCCGCATTAGGAAAATGGATTTACAGGTACAGGAAACATTGCTAATTACTATATTCCTGTGGCAAAAAAATTATTGTCGGTTGAAATACCAATACTTTTAATCTCTTGGATGCAGGCTTCATGACTCACTTTTAGTGGCTTGTAGATTTGTCACACCACTCAGAAGTGACTTTCGGACTATAGGCTTCGTGTAAATATCGCAGATACACCACTAGACCACAAATATTGGCTTGAAACCCAGGTACTCTGAAAAATATATCAACGAGGGAAAAATATATATATATGAGATATATAAAATAGATCTTTTGTCCAGATAGTCAAGTTTTATGTAAAAGAAAAGGCCGGCTTACAACTTTTGCTTACAACTGGCGCATGCGATCTTCTTACGTCATGCTTACAACACGAATTGCTTCGTGTAAATCGACCGTACATTTTATCTTGTTATTGTACACAACAGTTATGAGCAAGTTGTAGGGTTATGGCGTAAGCAGATCGCATGCGACAGTTTAAGCAAAAGTTGTACCGTGTGAATCGGCCGTCTAAAGAAAGAAAGAAAGAAAAAGAAAAGAAAAGAAAAGAAAAGAAAAGAAAAGAAAAGAAAAGAAAAGAAAAGAAAAG
>JAADYU020002238.1:0-18605 GCA_011763375.2 Heteractis magnifica
TCCGAGCTTGACCGGCCATTAAGTGCCGTTCCGTCATCTTAGGGGTTCGAGAATCTTTGCCGAAGCATCAGGGGAGAAGCTAGCCGGCCCCCAGGCCATATGTGACTAACTCCTTGCTCTAACCACGGTTCACATGGATTTGAAAGAGAAAAATAACCTAGTCATTGTGGTGCAATTGTTTTTGCATGCATTGTTGACGTCATTCTTTGAAAGCGATGGACGAGTGGTCTAATGCGTTCTGTTTTCAAGACAGTGAGTTAAGCCCTGTTAGGCTGGGTTAGTAGCTGGATGGGTGGCTACTGTTAGCTATTTGGTGAATTCAGTTCTTTTTTTACCTTCGATTTTATCTTTCTTTCTTCGAAAAAATAAATGAATGAATAAATAAATAAATAAATAAATAAATAAATGAAAACTAAGAAGAAGAGGAAGTCTGCTGTTATTGATCCTGAGCCTCTAGTCCTTTGCGATTCAAACAACACTCGTCTATATTCCTTATTTTCCTTGTATTCCTTGTAATTCCTGTCCCTTCAAACAATCCATAGATGCTTTGCGAACTCGACTAGAACCTAGTCCTCCGCTCGATTCGGGAAAGGCGAATGGCGAAAAGATTTTTACACTTTGCAAAAGAAATACTGGAATGAAATTCTTTTGTATTTTCACAGACCCGGTCAGGAAAGACTGTCAGAGGTGTCTTAACAAATATTATTCATGGACAACCATATAAGGTAAGGTAACTTAGTACTTAGGGCACGGGAAATAGCAAAAATATCGCTGCCAGCGTGCGGCCAAGACTCAAACGGGAACTCTTCACAAGACATTCACATGAACGCGTTGTCAGGAATGGATTTTTGATAATGTTTTTTGATAATTTATTTATTTATTTATTTATTTAATTAATTAATTTTATTTAATTTTGTTAATGTTTAGATTACACCAACAATGGAAAATCCTCAAGTGTTGGAGGCCATCAAAGAAAAACTAACTGAAGAAGGCTTTTTGAAGCACGATTCTTAAAAAAACGGTGAAAATATAATAGTTAGATAAAGACAATTCCCATGGTGAATCACGGGATATGTCAGTCAGATATTCAGTCAGATATCTAAAACAATTGACTAGACTAGACATCTTTTTGGCAGAAGTTTATAAATTCATTTTCAGGATAATGTATACAAATTATCTCTTTTACAAAAATAACTGTTGATCTATATTTTGGTGGGTACTATTTTCTATAAATATGGAGCATGGGGTTTTAAAAGTGAATCGCGCGACAGCAGTTTTGTACTAGTTATTCTCGTTCTCTCTGAGCCTGCGAATTTTTAGTCTGCGCAGTCACATAAAAATCAACCTGTCACCGTCTTCTGTTTGGTTAATACGATAGTGTGCCAAAATGATTAAACCAGGGTCAGGGAAAGCTGGCTTTGCGTTCTTGCTTATGTCCAGAGATTAAAATGAAAGCAGGCGTTGTTTACAACACAGTCATGTCTTTAATAATTTAAGTAGCTTGTAAAATATCTTGGTAGGGATGCCGGAGACAAACCGTAGCAGGCAGATATTGGTAGAACGTGGTATGTATGACAGCAGAACATTGATACAACTCTTTCTAAAAAATAAAGGAACGTTTACAAAATACTAATGACGTTTTTATTAACTTATTTCATGGCATTTTTATACTTGCAGTAATGATATTAGGTGTTCAAAGTGGTTTCAACCAATCAAACAGCGAGAAGATGCTTACCAAAGTAGATCACGTGTATTTGGGAGCCATTCATCAACAAGAGTCTCCTAATAGTAATATGTATCCAGCCTTCTTCGTGTAGGTTTCCTTGTGCGCTAACTACATCTTATTGGACTAGTTATATCAGACCTGCTAGTCTTCTGCAGTTCACTGGTAGGTGGTGTTGGTGGTTGTGGTGGTGTTAGTAATGGTGATGATGATAATGGTGATGGTGATGGTGATGGTGGTGGTGGTGATGGTGGGGGTGGTGGTGTAGAACTGGCATTACCAATAGAGGTGACATCTTCATTAGAGAATGATTTGTTCTTTGAAGTAGTTGGGTTTAGGCAAATATCACGTGCTTTGTTGCTGTCACGTGGTTTGTCTTCGTCAGCACCAACACTGTTCTCTACTGCTTTGCGTATTTTCTTGTTCGGAGTCTCACGTGATTCGTCGACATCTTTTGAATTTGTTTCCTCAGAGCTTATGATGTCATCTTTGCGATCTTTCCAATTTGGGGTGTCACGTGACTTGCCTCCATCACGTGATTCTAATGAATCATAGGTCACACCGCAATCCACTAAAAGTATTTCCTTATTTGGTATGTCATGTGATTCTGATTCCTCGTAAATTCCATTGGCATTGCTTTCAAGCTTTTCCTTATTTGGTGTGTCACGTGGTTTATCCGATACCTCACGTGATTCTGTTTGTTTGCCACCTTCAAGTAAGTTTGTGATATTAGGCATTCCTATATGTTCAACATTTGAGGACATTTCCATATATGGCATGCCACGCCCTTTGTTTAAATCAGGTAGGTTAGTGTTGTCAGCGGCTATAACAATCACTGATCTTTCCTTATTTGGAATGTGTGCTCCGTCCATAGCTGGTGAGTCGCGTGTTTCTGTGTCGTCATCAACGCGGATGACATTTTGAAAACCAATTTCGTTATTTGGGATCTCCCTTGATTTATTTAATTCTACGACACCGTCACGTGATGCTCTCGTCACCATAGAAACACCTTTATCGCCATTTTCTGAGTTCGTCGTTGGTGAACATGTTAAACAGTAAGTATGATCATGTGACCAGACAGGGGTTGCCAAGGAAACCACCCCTAATAAATTACAAGATTCACTATCTGGCTGGTTGCAATTGAGGATTTCTGTATCTGGGCCATTCTCCACTTGGTTAGTTTTCTGAATAGTTGTGAATACCTCATCTCCTGTGTCTGTAAGATTACTGTGGATTTCTTGTTTTTCTTCGTCCATGCAAATTGCGTGCAAACTATTCTCCTGCAAGATGCTTCTATCCAACACATTTCCAAGCTCCTGTGGAATTATAGAGTTCTTTCTCCTCTGTCCACACGGATTATTCTCTTTTCTGTTGGCTGTCGTTTCCTTTGAACAAGAGGCACTCAATGGCAACTCGTAAGATCCAGTACTGTTTAATCTTATTCGGTATGATCTTGTTTGTAAACACTGTTCTAAAAGCGCAAAGTATTCGTCAAGTGAATTCGTCTCTTTTTCTTCAAAGGATTTTTCAAGATTCCAAGTAAACAGCTCGAGATTGTAGAGCTCATTGATCTAATTCCAAACAAAAGATTTGAATTTTATAAAGAGTACGGCAATAAAGGGAATCAAATTTAGTAATCTACGAATTACGGGCTTTGCGCGCTTTTGATTCATGTTCAAGAAATGTCGCGCACAACTACCATTGTTACCCTGCGTGTATTGCTACCTAAGTTTCGTTTTCCTTGTTTATATAAAATCGTTAAGCGAAACGAAATGATCTATCTTACCTCAACGCTGTCGTCAGTTACCCCGCCCACTTCTACGTCTACATTATCAAAGTCAAATTCGTCTACGTCGTATTTACTCAAGATGGATTCAAGTACCAACAGACTCAAGGGAGTGTTGCCTTTTGACTTCAGCGATAACGGCAATACAGCAATAAAGCCTTCTTTCTCTAAACAATCCAACCAATCTTGGCTGGCATCATAAACATTTGTTCCACCGTGTTTATATAACGCATGCGCGTCACCACTGCTAAAGGAACGACTTCGCCTTCTTAAGTGTTTTTCGTGCCTTTTGTTTAGAGTCAAATGCTTGTCATCCGGCTGTATCTGGTGGGGCTGGCAACCTTTCCTAGGCGTACCTTTCAAAGACTTAACTGATGATGCCATTTTCAAATGGATATCCTGGGAAAACGATCGGATAAATGCTTAAATCTCAGTAACTTGCAACTAGCCAGCAATCTTTGAGTTCTCATGACTCAAAGGCAGCTTACAAATTCAATAGTAAATTTGGGGTATTTTCGTAATCGACTTCACTGTTCAAATCCTGAGGAATTTTAATCAAAGCTGACTTACCTCAACCACACCTAGTCTTTAACTAGTTGTTCGATGAGCTCTGAGTGTCTGTGATATCTTTCTTGTTTGTTTGTTTACTAAGATGTTTGTGTTACCTTGGTGAAGTTTGTTCGTTACACAACGATTGTTTCTCGAAAGTGCGCGCGCATTCTTAAAGCGATATCTTTTGCGCGCGCTTTTCACTCTCGACCCCAGTCATTCTTACTCCGTCGAACTGTCTCTGGCAGTTCGTCATGAGCATGCGCAGGCTCTGGGGTCGAGAATAGCGCGCTTTTTTACTCCTTCGCGCTAACTTTGCGATTAATGAAACTATATGCAAAAGAGGTAGACTTCACCTCCGGTCGGACTTGGGGATTGGATGAACCGTGCAAACAAAACTCTTTTTCATTTTTAATTTTTATTGCGTAAACATTAACAGTAGAATCCTAAATATTCTGTTTCACGGTACAAATTAATTTGGTATTTACAGATTCCACCAAAATTCATCAAAATAAAAACCAAACAAACTTTTTATCACAACACGCCATTTTCACATGTGTTTGAAAGGAAGGCTTCAAGCAAACCTGAACACCTAAAGATATTTGCTGAAAGTTAAATCAAGAACAATACGATTCTTTTTCATCATTTGTTTCGCGGAAGCTGATCTACCGCTTGTCATAACAGACCATAAGCTGGCGAGCATTCTGATCTATTTCATTACCGTCATGCAATGCGGTACACATAGTAGACTGTTTACGTGTTGTGTCATTATTCTTGAGTTCATAACATATTTCCTGTGAATACGAGCTAGCAGCTTGAAGCTAAGACTGCAAAGTGTTTTTCAGCAGATCGGCCTGTATAAGTGTCTTTCAGATGGCTTGCAACTACCAATCATCCAATCACAGTGCTTAAATACGGTAGCCATGGCAGCGGTGAGAATCCGTAAGTTTCTCACTGCACAGTCTCTCCTTTGCCAGAGAATGCTTAGCATGGTATTTCAAAGATATATAAATGGGTCAACATATATCATTATGTCTGTACTCTTCACCACGGGAATTGACCAGGATAGGTGTTCTCTCGTCATATTCTTTCGTATCGTAATATTTCTTCATTCTTTTGTGCTCTAAGCACCCACTTTTGGGGAAGTCTGGACGTTTCCGCGACAAGAAAAACTGTACAGCGATTCCTGCGACCGCTAAAACAATCCACGTTACTGTTAGAATAACATCTGAAATAGAATAAATATATTTATTTAATTTTACCACGATATTTGTCAAATTGGACCACGTGTATTTTTTCGCGCCAATTTATTTTCAAAATTTTCAAATATGGTTATAACGTAAACGCGTCGACAACGCACGCGTCACTTCAACGAGAAATTTTCCCGCCAAAACAAACAAACAAAAAAAAAAACAAAATCAAATGCCATCATTTCGTTGATTCTATTAGAAGCTTTTATTGGCTAGTTCATGAGAGTATAGATATAAGCGGCTTTGCTATTGGTGGATATTTACCTTTATATTGGAAGGGTCTTTTGACAATGACTTTGTCGTAGTTTGGTTCAATGGCGCGAATGACGATGTTCAACACAAGGTAGGACATACTTGTATGGATAAAAGCATCAATCCCTAAAACAAATCGATAAAAAAAAACTAAAATAAGAACTTAGTAAAATAATTTCACATATAAAAGATAAGATAATTACAATAGAGAATGAGAATTTTCCATTAAAAATCTAATTGGCAGTGAAGATTTATTTCAATTAGTTTTATCATAAAAACATCTTCATCTCTCTACAAACCATTTTTAGACACATCTATTTAAATTACTTATTGATTATTAGAAAACTGCTATCTTTAAAATCAATGAGAGGAATTACCCTTCTCAAAGACAGTTTCTTATTTACAAAGAAGGAACTTCCCATTCGTTAGCTTTAATAGTTGAAAAACCATTTAAACGTTCTAATTTTTAAATTATTAAGACTATCAATTATTAATTCTTTTTAAAGCATATTAGAAATGGTTGGTTTAACTTCCTCTGCAAATTTTTCTTACCAATAATGAATCCATATGCTGATACCACTGATGTGTAGACTATACTTAGCTATAAATATGTGTAATAGAATTAATAACATTTAATATATTATCCAAGATCAGATCTAAGATGGGTCTCTATACATAGTGTAATATAAGGTACAGGGACATGTATGGATCCTGCCCTAACTTGTAAGAGATTTACCATTGCTTGCAGATAAAATTTCCACCTCCACAAAGGATGCCATTTAATCCCCTCTATTTTAAATCAAATATGTCATATATACTCACCACTTTTGGCCAGGGTAGCATTACAAATGGTGTAACAATAGTTAATGCAATTACCACCATACCATAGTCAAAGTCACTTTTCCAAACATCATAGTCTCCTAAAAAAAGTTAACATTAACAGAATTGTGAAAAAAAGTTTGTTATATTTTCAATCTTGGCACTGAAGTCACACTTTTTTGTTTTATTTGTTATACAGCAACCACAAATACAAATTAAATTTTAGATTTTACAATTATAATGTTTTATGTTCAAGATTGTTTTGAAATCTCGTACCAACTGGAGTAAACAAAAGGGTTCCTGCAGCAAGGAAGCCTAAAAACAAGCCGTTAATCAGTAAACAGAGGCGCACATATTCTGTTAATGACCACAGCATAAACATCACCAAACCACCTGCGATTCCAATACCTAGACTGGCAAACATCAGGCCTGGAAGGTAAGAAGGAAAATGCTATTAGCACATGACATTTTAAAATATGTATGAATTGTTACCCATCAATTTTACCTATTTATTTAATCTAGCTTCTAATTCTATCTTAAACAAATCTGTTTATATTGATACCTGTATGAGAAAGATTTGTAGATTCGGAGATAATTATATAAAAAATAAACCCAAAGTTCATAACTCCACCTAAAAACAAAGCTGAAAACACAGCAAAAAGAGGAAATGTAAATACAAATACCACTTTGCCTATTATGTATATAATTTGTTAAACAAATGGTCTTTATTCATGATGTATGCATACCTAACTTGAACAGTCTGTGGCCCATAAAACAAATTACTAATGCAACAACTGCTCCAAATACAGCAAACACTTTGTTTATTGTAGAAACTGTTTAAGAAAATATAGCATTATTTTATAAAAAGCAATTTAATTACCATGACAGTTGCCATAGTGATAATTGATATAATAGTTTCCATAGTGACAGTCAAATACTATGGAAAACTATATGCAAAATGAAACTTGACTAGTGACAAAACATCCACATGTACTACAACTTTCAATAATAATTGCCATGGTGATAGCAATATGGTCATTTTCTTACCTACTGAATAGCAATTTCCAATGGTTGATGTAAAGCTACAACCATACGTATGCACAGGGGAATATGCGGCTTCTTTCTTCATTACAGGGTCGTAAACTATGATATTATAGATGATTCCTTGACCAGCTATGGTATCAAATAATACTTTTGGAATTGTTGGTGCTTTCATTGTCAACACCTACAATAGTTATTGAAAAATGTTACATAACATGTCTATAATTTCCTATATTATTGATCTATGGTATAATCTATAATTTAACTAGATCAAATTCAATTTAATGTGTAGTTCCTCCATGCTATTAAGTAATCTTGAGGACAAATCTACAAAACGAAATCTATACAGAAAATGGGTAAATGATTAGGAATTTTAATAACATAAAGAATCACCTTGTTACCACTGGTCTTGATAATGGAAGGATATGCCATCATCTGTAAACCCTTAAAGAGTTCATCTTGATCCAAATTCCCTTCATCTAGAAACATCTGATAAAGATGGTATTCTAGTCTGAAGTGCTCTGGATTTTTAGGGTGTTTCTTATTACCATCACAGGGAATTTCCTCCTTACCCCTGTAGAAATGAAATGAACAGAGCTCATCAGCATAATTGTATGAAGATAGTGTGAGTACATCGAAACATCTCTAAAAAATAAAACAATGTCATCATGTATATCTTAAAGTTATTGCACTTTTACTGCTTCTCCAACCATAATTGTATGTAGTGTTTACAACATGAGCAGCCGTGTTGTATCAGAATTTTCAACACGAGCAGAAGGCGAAATCTGATACAACATGGATGCAAATGTTGTAGACTACTTAAACAACATCTAGGTGTACGTTCTCATATTCTACTGATTTTTTCAAAATGAATCAAGGTTGGCTGAGAAAATCCAAGTTAAAGTTTATACAAATGAAGACGATTTTGAATTACAACCTCCTCCATGGTCACTGATTTCTATTGTGTTTTGCTCATTAATTATTCATCAGTTGTTTAAGGTAACATACAAAGAGTAAGAATTCATATTCCCAATTATTTAAGTTTGCACACCTCAAGAGTACAAATACAAGATATCATCCTTTCCCAACATCTTGAATGCCTGTATCACCACTGCCCTATTACAATCTTAAATAAAAATCTTCCTCCTGTGCCCTCAATACACCCACGTCTACTTAATTTGTCCTTACCTGCCAAAAAATACATTTGCAAAGTAAAAAGTAATAGTTGTTTTGACAGAGTCATAGGTGACCTTAAGATTTGGATCTAGTTCCATATTGCATGTCTGGCAACATCCCCCAGGGAATGGAGCTGTGTGGATTGATAAAAATTAGTAAATAATTAACTTCTCACATGTGAAGGTCTACTCTGTAAACACACTAGCTATGAGGATGTTCACAATTGGTGCTTGATCTATTGTGGCACAAAAATGCTCTTGTTTTCAGACAATGGACAGGCCAGTAGCCAGGTGGGTGCATAGGGTGCATTTGCCCCCCCTACAAGCGCTAAAGGTTCACATTTTGGGGAAAGTTTGTTCTACTTTGGCCTCAGTCGGACCACACACAAAACACACCCTGCAAAGGTTCACATTTTAGGTTATGCAAGGTTCAACATTTTTGATAGTTTGGTCTACTTTGGCCTCAGTTGCACTTCCCCATGAAAAATCCTGGCTACAGGCTTGCTAAATACCCAAGAACTGTTGCTACTTCAATGTCAAAGGTACAACTATGGATACATTGATACTAACCTCTGTCACTATATGGTACAGAGATAACATCAACCTTATAATCCTCTGATGAATTTGATTTTACATAAAAAGGAACAAACTGTTCGCCATGCATATATGGTAGCTTGTACAAAACAGAAGGATCAAAGCCAGTGTTTGTGGTGTCATGGGTAAAAAGAGGGTCTGTCGATGCCGATGTTAATCTGTGTTGGGAATGGACTTGAAAGATCACAAAGAACCAGTCACGTTCTGTCCTACGTAACTGAAGAATTAATTCTTCATGAGGTTGTAAGGTGAATATCTTTCCACCATTGGCTGGAATATCTAGCGCTCCATTTCCAGGAATTATGGCTACAATACAAAAATCACATAAAGGTATTAAAATTATTCATGAGGAAAATATTGAATAATTACTATTTCAATATGTGAATTTAGGGATTTGATATCCGAAAAATCACGAGATCGAAGATTACAACGTAGTTAAGTTAACAAGAATTAAGCACGGGACTTTCGCAGTAAATTATTTTCGAAATCTTTTAGCATGACATAATCATAATACCACACAAACCTTTTGTTTCGTCAGCCAATGCGTGTTTATCCAGAAAAATTTTGACGCAGCTAATAACAATGATTACTATATTACAGCTACGCATCTTTTGTTTGCCTTAAGAGCATTTCGATCATCCGAAAACAGTATAAAGTACAACGTACAAAGTATGACTTCGATCATTTCGCCATGTTTATGTGGTCTTGTGACGCTCACTTCCGGTGAGGAGTTATGGGATCGTTTCGAATCAGATCGAGGCTATAAAATCCTGTGTTGTGATTGGTTGATTTCAAAAGGAAAGGAATTTTTAAAATGTTACCAGACAGTTTGATGAATCGTTCCACTCGTCAACAAACAGTTTGAAAACATTTTTACCCGATAAATTCCTTAATTTGAGACCATTTCTAATCATAAAAACCACAAAATTTCCAAGCCATGTCTTCATCACAAGGTAAGAAAGCGATTTATAATGGATTGAAGCTAAAAGTAGTTGAAAATTTTGAATTTAAATGCCAGTTAGTTGTCCGTTGTTAAACCAAAATGTCTGCTAGATTCTACTTTGCTACGCAGGAAAAATTGTACAACAGTTCGCCGATTTCGTTGTGATTAGTCTAAAATATCTTTAAGTTAATTCGGCATTTAGGATCGAACCTATTGATAATAACATCTGGTAAAACTACATGGTATAACAGCTGGAAACATCACGAAATCTTGTTAACACGAAGTTTTGTATGTTATTTCTTTCCAGCAAGAGGCGATAAGTCACTCGATGACAGCCTTACAAATATTCAATGGCTTTGCGAGTTAGAATCGTCTGAGCTCCTCCAGTCACGAAGAGCTTCAAGGATGAAGGAATTTGCCGAAGATCCGCAAAATCGCGTGCCACCAAGTTCACCTAACCCCTATCCTAAACCACCATACTCCTACGCTACAATGATCCTTCTTGCAATCAATAGCACTGAAGATAAGAGAATGACGCTACAGGATATCTATAAATGGATTGAGAATAATTATCCTTACTATAAGAAGTGTAAAAAGGCTTGGAAGGTAAGTGGTTGACTACAGAGTACATTTTGTTTTAACTGTTAAAGGTCCTGTAATGGGAAGGGTTTGCTGTCTGAAATGTTCTGTAAAAATAGTTTTGACGATATCAAAGAAAGGGCTGAAATAGTTGCTTGCATTAACTCTTTTCTCTTGTTTGTGTTATAGAATTCTATTCGCCACAATCTCTCCTTGCACAGTTTTTTCCTCAAAGAGAAAAGGCCAGTAGATCTTCCTGGTAAAGGTAGTTACTGGTCTATATCACCAGAAGGCAAGAAGAACATCATGCGAGAAGTCATGAAACACGCCCAGCCGGTCATACAAAACCCTCTGGTACAACCAGGATTATCTTGCCGAAACTTAAGGCCAATTTTACCAAAGCCATTAGACAATGTTCCCAATTCTTACAACGAAAGTGCTGTTCAAAAAATGCCAGGGGTTTGTTCAATTGTTAATGGAAATACTGTGATGCCTGTTGTTATTTTGCCAACAAATGTCTACATGGACCTGGCCTCCAAGATTGCTAATAGCAAGAAGGCATGTTCTGGATTTACAGTAACACAAGGGCCAGATGCTACTATTAAAGTTTCAGAAGATGGATTTTTTCTACCAAAGCAGCCTGAAACAAAGACTGACAGTTGCAGTCAGGATAGCAGAAATGTTTCTGTGACTGCAGTAATGGATGAAATTCTGAAAAATAAGAACTTTTCTGAGGTG
This sequence comes from Heteractis magnifica, assembly GCA_011763375.2. Lineage (NCBI taxonomy): Eukaryota > Metazoa > Cnidaria > Anthozoa > Actiniaria > Stichodactylidae > Heteractis > Heteractis magnifica. The sequence continues at coordinate 11,450 of JAADYU020002238.1, forward strand.
TTGGATAGTATTAAGCAAGAAAATGACAATGATTCATTACAGATTAATGATTATTCAAAAGTAATGGCAAATGATTTGTCTAATCAGCAACAATATTGTGGAGAACAAGCAGCTACTGCAAAAGAAAACAAAGAACTTGACTCCAAACCTGAGCCATTACCCAAGAAGATAAAAGTTGAAACATTGGCACAAGAAAACATCTATAAAAAGCCAACTTTGCCATATCCTGTTAATCTAGTCACATCTCATCAGCACAGATCACCTCTGAGGGATAGAACAATGCTGACATTGGCTGCAATGAATTCTGAGAACAACGATTCCTTTATGCACTACAATAAGGAGTACAAACCACAAGAAATAGGTACATCCATCCTCTCGCCTGTACAGCTCAACACTCCTAGGGCACCCAACACAACAAAGACAACGTCAACCCCAGCTCAGTCTTCACCACTGAGTAGTGCCTTTCGCTCAGGTCTGACACCTCTGAAGTATGATTCTGATAGTGGATTCTTCACACCATTAAAAGATTCAGACTTTGACTTCTTGCTGTCTCCCAGTCAGCTATCCCTCCAAATCACCCCAGCAAAGATGGTTGGGAGTACACCACAGGGGTGTAGGAAGTCATTGCGACTTGGCACAGTTCCAGAAGATGTTGATAGAAATGATGTGTTATCCTGGATGTAGTAATTAATTTTATCCTTGTTCTAATCACTGGGATGGCAATAAAATTTGAATCAGGGTAAAGAACATCTTGCCACTCAGAATGTTGTCTTGCACTGATGAAATTAACAACACAGCACACAATTAATTCTCTCTAATTGAATTAGCATGCTGAGACAGCACTATGATATTTTCATATTCATTTAAAATATGCGCTGGAAACAATTGACAGTGTAGAATGAAACATAACTGTGTGTTTTAGCGTAGGTGTTTTTGTTTGAGTATTTGTACTATCCTTCATTTGGTAATGTCTTGCGGAGGGTCACATAATATTTTGTAACAGATTTGGATGACACTGGAGAAGTCTGTTAGTTTCACTACAGTAAAACCCATTGCTCATAGCTTCATAAGTTTTAGAGATAGAGCAATTAAAACATGCAGGCTCTAAGAAAATATGAATTGAGCTTGAAAAATTACTGCCAAGACTGAATAATTTATGATGTGATTAGATTGTCCTGAACAAAGACTCAGGTAAATCATTAATTTTATATTTTAAGCTTTTCCTAGGCTTTTTTGATGCTAGTAGTATGATTTTGAGTGTGACAAAAATATATCATAACTTGTTAAAGCTATTATTAAGGCTGGTGTGTGTGTTTTCTTACCGTAGAATCATGATTAATCTTTTATTCAAAAATACTGGGTTTCTCATAATTATCTCATGGTCTAAAATGGTTGTACGCTATTGGTATAATTGACAATAAAGATTTGGTCATTTTATAATTGATTTCGTTTGAACGAGAAAAATGGAAATAGCGCTATCAAATGGCTTCCAAATTCCTGCACTGTGATTGGATAAGATAAATGACCTTTCTTTTTGATTGGTTCAGACCTGAAACCATTTGAAACGCGGCTTTTATTCCGTTTGTTCTTTATACGTCTCTGAAAAGGTGATGCAATCTTTAAACAATCTCAGCCAATGATATTGCTGCTGCAATACCTACCTCGTTTCCATGCTTGTCGAAGGCTAATTTTCTTTTCCCGACTGAAAGCCGAAGGTTTGGCGTGTGAGCACCGAACGAATGAAATACCGTATTTCTGCTGGAATGCAATAAAAAAATAAATGAAAAGTAGCGGCAAAAGCATATATACATAACATACATTTGTCTTTGCAATCGTAAAGAGTGGCTGGCGGTTCTTCGGCAGTTCTTCCGACACAAGAAAAAAAAAAAAAAAAACAAAAAAACAAAACAAAACTGAAATTCGAAAAGCGATTTGGTTTTCGAAAAGGAAATGAATGGAAATCTCAGGCTTGTAAATTTGGGCATGTTTGGCTGTCAATCACAATGGCGGTGATGGTGGTCAATTATCACCTCAAATGATCCCGCACAAAACCTTTCAGAGCACTCGCTTTCTTTCTGATAAACCGTCGCGTCATCACCACGGATCGATCATCTTTGTTGCAAATTTTCCTTTCAAAAACTGTGAAACAAATGAAACGAGACTCACGTATGAAAACTAGCAGGTTATCTTATTTTGGGTATCCATAGCAGGTGACCACAACGTGCAGTGCGGACAGAAAAAAATAGTTTTAAAACTCAAAAAAGTTCTTATTACTACGTCGGTAAGTCGATGTTTATCACCTCTAATCCTCTCCCCTTTATTTATTAATCGTTATGCTACGGTGAAATTTAGTTTCACTAAAATTCGTTTATTGAGCGCTGTAGTTAGAGCTAGAACCGTTACTCGCGCGCTGTGAGAATGATGAAAGCTTTGCGCATGCTCTAGTTGCTTATTTTGATATTCAAATGCAAAAGAATTGTTAAGGAAATTATTCCACATTGGAATCAGAATTCTCAGAACTTTGGTCTTGAGATTTGAGGCTTCTTGTCCAAGTTTTTAAGATATCGTGAACCGCTTACAGCGTCCCTTGACAACCGTTGCTCTGTACGTGTGCAAAGGTGTGAAGCAAAAAACATCTCTAACTCTTTAAAAGCGTATGTACAAATCATCAGCACCTCTCTCACACCACCTTAATGTCGTTTTAATGAAGATAGCCTTTAAAAATTAATAAGGTTTTAAAATTTCCCCCAAATTCAGTTGTGATTTCAGTTTTAGAAATGAGCAAATGGGTGACAATAAACGTCGGAGGGACAAAGTACAAACTTGACGAGCGTTATCTGAGGAAATACCCCGGTACTCTGCTATCCAACAAAGAGAATACTGCGTGTTATTACGACGATGAGAAAGACGAGTATTTCTTCGACAGAGATCCAGATATGTTCAAGTACGTCTGCCGATTCTATGTAACAGGGAAGCTCCACTGTCCTTTTGAGCTTGAACTAGACTGCTGGACTCTTTATCGCGATGAGATGAACTTCTACGGAATACCTATGGAGAACGCTACGTCTGATTGCTGCATTGACGACTACCTCGCACAAAATTGCCCGGAGAAAGAGGAGGAACGAGATGACAAGAAAAGAGGCGCAATGGGGAAAACTGAAGCGGGAAAAACCTCGGGTTTTAGAGCAAAGATAAGAGAGAACATGAATAATCCTCATTCCTCAAAGTTGGCCAGCGCGTTTCATATATTTACTGCCATAATAATATTCGTGAGCGTCTCCAGCAACGTTTTGGAAACTTTACCATGCTCCTTGAATAAAACTTGTGCTGAGGAATACACCTCGGTCTTCTTCTCCATTGAAGTAATATGCATCGTCATTTTCACGGCTGAGTACATCGGAGGTGTCCTTGTGGCGTTATCACCATGGCAACACATCCGGGATCCTTTGAACATTATTGACCTCATGGCTATCCTTCCTTTTTATTTCAATATTATATTTGAACAGTTTTTTACTGGAGACCAAGGTCAAGGTACAAACCAACTCCAAGGGATGTCAGTCCTACGTATTTTTAGGATATTTCGAATCCTTAAGTTTGCTCGCTATAGCCACAAGCTTCAGTATTTGTTCAAATCTCTCAAGAAATCTTCCAGTGAACTGTCCTTCATCTTGTTTAGTTATTCACTGACAATCGTTTTGTTCTCAAGCATCATGTTTTACATGGAAAAAGATGATGAAAAAACGACTTTTCAAAGTATTCCCAGCGCAACGTGGTATTGTATTGTTACTACCACTACTTTGGGGTGAGTATTAGAGTTATACATGATTTAATCGCCCTAGGAATGTGAAGCCGTGTTACGTACTAGCCTGCTTAGCTGGTCCCCGGTGCATTTTTGGCCCCTCCCTCCCCTCCCCCCAAAACACGGAGAGCCAGCTACGCAGGCTAGACTACGTATACACCCATTTCAAAAAACGTTGTCGCAATCAAAAAGCAACGAGCGACAAGACGCAGACCAAAAGCAAACGTCTGTGGTCAGGATATTGGTAGCCTGCGTGCATCCGAACACAAAACCCACGGTTTGTGTTCGGATGCACGCAGGCTAGATATTGCAGGCTGAATTTTGAATTTAGGAAGCATGGCAGCCTGCCATTGTAAAAGCCTAAAATGACCGCATCTAAATGGATGAATTACTGCCTTGAGGACTTGGCTTGTTGCTTCGGCTGTGACAACGTTTTTTGAAATAGGTGTATACCAACAGTGTACACCCTACTCTCTTGGGATATGCAAGTGTACTTTAGATACTTTTAAACCCCTGTGGGAGGGGATACCCGGTACCAACATGGCTCACCTATGGGGTCTTTGTACATGTCCCTTGCACTAGACCTAACTTAACACTTAACTTGGTTGCCTAGTTACGGTGATATGGTTCCAGTTACTTTCATCGGTAAAATCATTGGCGGATTCTGCTGTCTCTTTGGTGCTGTGATTATCTCGTTACCAGTTCCCGTCATCCAAGCAAAGGTAGGCAGGGTTAAAGTCAGAAGCCTGGGCACCATTAAGGTTCCTCCCCTGAATGTTGCTTCCAATATGGCGGCAACTAATCACGTGACCGAGTGCTAGTCTTATGATACTAACATTTATTTATATCTATTTTGTTGCAGGCCAAAGGCTTAACAAAAGCAGGCAAAAAGGATAGTATGATATTATAAAGGTAAACTCGGAGAAGTTTGGAAGGAAAACTGAACACAAAAGTGGAATTTAAACTTGAATTTTAGATGAATTTTCTCAATGCATGAGATAAAGAAGCAGCCAATTTATTTCTTCGCAAAGAATCCAAGAACAGAATCTTTTACAAATTACAAAATACACCTTCTTCCTGCAAAGAACGTGAATGAGGTCGGCTTAAAGTCTGACAAAAACTAGCTTAAATATGAACTCTTATCAGCTGATCTCGCTTTGATTTATGGGGCCGCGTTTCAGAATTCAAGATGGCGGATCCCACGTCCCTGCGAGATAAAGTTAAGATTGCAGTCAAAGTCTAATGAGTTTATCGTGAATGAGGTTTGGAAAATGTCACAAAAATTTATCTCTAAAAACGTCTTAAATGTGTTTTTAGCTCAGCTTCTCGTAAGAGCGTCCGGTTTTGTGACAGCCTACTTCAAGTCCAGTACATTTCATCAATAGTATCATAAATATTTAATCTCGTCAGTCTTACGACTTTAAAATCACTGAACTTTCTTGCAGTTAAAATCTAAAAAGATTGATGTTGAAATCCGAGTACTATACCTCTGGCTTGAGATCGTATTAAAGCTATGCATAAAACTGTCATCATTTATTCATTCATTATGATAAATTGAAATTCGAGTAATATTAATTTAAAGTCAATTACATCCGTTACGTCCAGTGTCGAAAGCACAAATCTAAAACTTAAAAATAAGTTCTTTGCAAAATGATGCTGCTAACGCCTGCTAAGATTAATAGCAGTCAGTTTTCAACCCTCGCGGCGGCAGAACCTGAAGTGTTCAGTGATAAAGAGACGAAAATTACCTTTTCGTAGCTAAAAATTCGCTGATAGTCTGAAGGATAAAAGCAGTTAATGACGCAAAGACTTAAGTGGAGTCTTCAAGCGGTAATGAGGGAAGTTCTTGCTTTAAGTATAGATAAAAATCTCATTAGTTAACGGTACTAGACGCCAGGTGTTTTCCGTGCTTTGCTTTGAATGAGTTTTATTTTTTCCAGCCGGATTTGCCTGAGGGCTGACACCCTCTTCCTCGAGATACACTGAGCGGGCCAGCTTTTTCCAAATAAAGATTACGATTTTACGGCACAAGCGCTGGTTTATCGCTAACAGTAACAATTTTCCCATCAGTATAAAATATATTTTTTACTTGAGAATGACGCAACTAAATGGTGTAAGAAATGATGTCTTACGCAAGCTATAGCAATATGCAAATTAAACAATGGTACAGTTAGTGCCAAAGCCTGTAAATTAGAAATCTCTAATCTCTTTTGTTGTTAATTTCTTCCACTTCCACTACAAGTCCACTTCTTCCTCTCCTATAAGAGTGGGTTAACATTCATTATGATGTGATTTCCGAATCCATTTGAAACTGAAAAAAGTTATTTAAGAACCCTTAACGTCCTCAGTCTAACGAATTTTTTAATAGTAGAGAAATATAATCAAAATTGATGAAAATGAAATAATTCTTCTAAGTAGTAAATGCAATGGGAATGTCTGGGGTTTTTTGATAAAAGCTGCTATAAACCTCCCGTCATGGAGAAGCGACAAAGGCTACTTTTGCTCGGTATATGATCCAGAAGTAGGAAAAAAACCGAATTTTCTTTATAATCAAGTTTATAATCAATTTAAGTAAGTGCAACATCGTGTTAAAAATAGGCCGTAAGTTTAATCCAAGAACTCTTTAACTAGTGATTTGTTGTGCTTGATTTTATTAAAAAACTAAGGTTCCTAGTAACTGTGTGACGTCATCCTCGCCATGTTGGATTATCCAACATGGCTACCATGGTTTTCACATTCATACATCAAGCTTATCAACAGCCTTCGAACTAGGATACGAGGTAAACTAAGAGTGAAAATAACAGGAAAAAAGTTAAATTAAAAGAAACTAAAACAAATGGAAAATAGAATGAATTCAAAATGCTTGTAATTACTTGTTTAACAATTATACATGAAATAATCGAGCAGTCCAGGTAAATTAATTCAAAATGGCGGCAAAAGTATTGGTGGAGCCGTAGCTTCACTGTCCCTGTAAATGATATAGAATAACTGTCTGTTTTTTAATGGCTATTATTAAACTTGCAATGGTACGTCAAAGACTTTCGCTAATAATTTTAGTTAATTGTTATTAAGTTATGAAGGAGAAAACGTTTTTTTTCCTAATTGCTCTTTTACATTCTTGGAATTATTAGAATAATGTTCATTCCTAATATTTATTTAAGGTTTAGTAAACTATCTAAAGGAAATCCATAATAAAGCTCTCTAAAATGTAATAAAACATCACGAAAACACCAAAATGTAACGTAAGATTTATGAATATTTTTATTAACTCAATAGACCTTATTCACGATAGCCGCCATGATGGTTTTCATATTGTAATGCAAATTAGCCATGAGGTCTTCCAGGGGGCAAACATTG
>JAADYU020002239.1:0-10958 GCA_011763375.2 Heteractis magnifica
AACAACACTTCCTACAAGTTTGGACTAGTAGTAGTTTTCTTACTCTTCCATAGTTTTTTTTTTTTTTTTTTTTTTTTTTTTTTTTTTTTTGTTTTTTTCCTTTTTTTTTTTTTTTTTTTTTTTTTTTTTTTTTTTTTTTTTTTTGGCAAGCCAGGGAAGTGAAGGGTTGTGTCGACATACGGTGAAGGCGTGTGTGCGATTGGAATTAATTTCACCACCGTGCCAAAACATTTTGCCAAGCATTGTAGCTTGAATACGAGCGACTGCACTTTCGTTGCATAATCTATTCGGCAATCTAAAGACCAATATGATTAATTGCGAGTGCATGAATGGAAAACTGAAAAAAATGGGAATTTCCATAGGATGAGACGTGACCTGCCGCGGAAGTTACCCGGCTGAGCCAAGTCAGTTAAGATCCCTTCCGCTGTTTAATCTCTCAGCTTGTTACGTTAAAAATTCTCATTATACACGTATTGCTAACTCTAACAGCGGCGATTCCTTGGCTAAAGAATTCCTTCCAAAGAGAGAGAATAAATAAATGAATGAATGAATGAAAATCAAAGAAAGAAAGGAAATAGCGTGGATGGATAAAATGATAGGAATAGAATGAGGGAGGAATGGATGGATGAATGTGTCAGCAAGTGAGTGAATGAATGAATGAATGAATGAATAGATAGATGGATGGATGAATGGATGAATGGATTTATAAATGAATGAATGAATTTATGAATCAATCAATCAATCAATCAATCAATAAAACAAAAAAATTTGCTTTTAGATTTTAAGCCATATACACTAGTCTTCTTGGTTTCATGACAACATAGATTTCTAAACTTTAATATTTATTTTTGAATTTTTCAGACTCATTTTTACCTATACTTGCTCAACAGTTGACAAAATTCCTACTTATCCCACCCTCCCACCTTATGCGTAAATCCAAACACCAAATAAAAATGTAAATTGATTGGTAATTTTGGTATTCGACAAGACGTCATGATTTCAGACTGAAAACGTATTGGTTTTCATATTCTATTAGCAATCTCCAACCATCTCTCCCATTCGAAATGAGCGTCTAAAATCCCACTCTGAGAGCGAGAAGGACCGTCGAAACGTTCCCATTTTTGAGCCACGCTATATATATATCACTACCTCAAACAAACCAAGCAAAGAAAGCGGTTTTAGCAGATGGTAAACATTTCAAGGCAAGTCTTTGTTCTGTTCTATAAAAAGAAAGCTAGCCCGAATCAATGTGCAGTGAATATATTACCATTATAATGTTGTCTCATTTCCCATTTTGATTTCCGGCGCGCGCGCTGCGCATATGCAGTGAAGTCTACTCACTGTAAAAACACCAACAGCAGAGAAGTATGAAGGGCCTTTGCTCCTTCTTATTTCAACCTTTTCGGTTGTCTTTAGGCAAGCTTTCTTGTTTCCCCAAGGTGAATTATAATCAAATATGTGCAGTTTAATTCAGGACAAGGAGAATGGATGAGCGAGAGAAACAGAGCAAGCCCCCGAAGGTTCGCTTGTCGACGCTCAGCGATCGCCATATTTCTACAGCTGGTGCTCAATCCAACGAAGAAGTCAGCTCTCACAGACACGGTTCTCCGGCGAGTTTAGCCATGGATTTTGACGAAAACATTCCAGCTTTAAAAGAGGTTTTCAAAAGCGTCAGCAGTCAGACTTGTCTGTGTTCTAGTCCACAGCAAGGGAGAGCGCATTTTGGTCATTTTGAGATAGGCACTCGCATGAATTCAAGTGTCAGGCAAATTGAGAAAAGAATAGAAGAAAGAGTTGGACTAACATTGATGAGGGATTGTTTATTGAGACTTCAAGCTTCCCAAGAATTCGTCATCGAGCTAGAAAATATCATGGAGAATTATCTAAGCTACTTTAAAGACCTAAAAGAAAAAGGGACAGAACTGGAAAGAGATTTCTCGTTCAAGGGTCATCGCTTCCACGAGCTGTGCTTGACTGCGAAAGACCATCTCACATTCTGGTCGATGTTCACTGAACGTTGCTCATCCGAGTCAAGATTCAAATATACTTCCCCTAGGCTACAGAGTGACATAAAGTGGATTCACACGGCTTTGCTGCGAGTAATAAGTCGTTCTACGACTTTGATTCCGCATATTTTAGTAACTGTTTTAGACATTGCTTGTTTTCAACAATGGCAACTTTCAGATGGACTTCTCAAAGATATCTCCTCGGCCATAGAGGATTTAAATCGCCTCTTGGAGTACAGCAGAAGTGTTTTAAACGAGGACGATGTGCTGTTTAAAATGAGTTCAGCCAGTTGTTTTTCTGATTCAGCAATGTGTAAACTGACTGGCTTCTGTGCGGCGCTAAGACAGGTTCCTTCGAGTGATATTTGTTCAGTGTCACTGATCAAACTTTTCCAAGGCACAGCAAGAAAGCGGGCGCGCGTCTTAGGAAGTCATGTCTTGAGCTTTGTACATCAACGCGAAGAGATTAGTGGAAATCTGAAGAGTGACTTTGTTCATAAGCTTGAGTGGAAAGATTTGAATATTCTAGGCATTGATCACAAAAAGCTTGACCAGCAGGGCAATGGGGTGATAAACGTAAGAGGGCGAAATCATACCCCCCAGTTAAAACTAGACCCAAATTCGCCTCTGCTCTCATTTGAATCGATTGAACATCAATTTATAACAGAACTAATTACCAAGCTAGCTACATCTAACTCTCTAATGTCCTCACATGGGGCTGACAAAAAGCTACATATGCATAAAAGCCTTCCACAGAAAGGACTCTATCATACAGACAATGAGGAAGCACAAGATCAAGTGACAGAGGGTAATGTTCATGTGCATAATAATGAACAAGAGGCAGGTCACAGTATCTTGAAGCACTCTCCTGGGTCAGTTTCACCCCGATTAAGTAAACGTGTACAGTGGCATCATTCTATTGACGTGGATAGTAAGGCGCAGCTGACAGCTCTCTATATGGATATTCTCTGGTCAACCTGCAGTGTAGTAATGTGCCAGATGATAGAGCTGCTTGCCTGGGAAAGGAATTACAAGGGAGTTCATGGCCCACTGCCACTTTGGTCAGATAAAATAATGATGACTTTTGCAAGAGGCCTGGAGACACTTAGAATGTCAGGTATTATTTTGTAATATATCCTAGTTGTTTATGATTATATTTCCTTGTCATTGTGGGAGATATTTTGTAACCAAGGCAGTGGGCATAGAAAGTTAACCACATGTCTCCTATTTACCCTGATATTTTTCTCATTTTCATTCTCTTTTTTATTTCTTTCTCTTTTGAAGTCTATTCAAACAACACATTTTTTAGAAATGTATTTCATGCAGTTTAACACTGGTTATTGTTGTGGAACTGTCATCATAAACAGATTTCATTGTTGTTAACTTAAATCCTTGTTTTGTAGCCACAGCTTATTTTAATGAAAAGCATGTTATTTTTTTAGATTTTTTCCCCAGCAGCTAGCAATATAATTTTCATTTGCTGTACCAAAGACCCATCACATGGAATCCCCTAAAACACTCAGAAAATACTTACTTATTTAAGACTTGTCTTTAAACGATTATAAATGTTGACATAAGGTCTGAGGTCAAGGGCTTCTATTACTTTCAGTAAATTTAACCTCAAAAACAGAATGTCTTTCAAAAATCTAAATGTGTTCGTCATGTTTATTAAATTACACTTTTAATAAATGTATTTGTTTTGAGTTTAGAAAGTAATGAAGTGGTAAGAAAAATCTAATTTTGACACTCTGGATTGATAGGTTTTATTACAGTTTTATTTTTCTTGTGTTTCCTTATGAAGCATTTATTTATTTTCCTTGTTTTTGCTAATTAGAATAATAAATACTAGCTAGTAATTCATATATTCATGTTTGCAATTATAAAGGATTTACTTAATGTTGTTTTGTTATTGTTAAGAAGTATCTGTAAAAAAAATCAATTTAAATATATTTTGTATTTTGTTCTTAAAAATTTATGTCTTTAAATATTGATATCAAACCTTCCTTTAGAGAATTTCAACTGTGTTCCTTCAGAATTTTCAATGATTTACAAAAGTTTTTATTATGATAAACTTGTACAAATAAACCAAAACCCAAGCAAGCAAAAAATTTTTTATTGGTATGTTGTGATTGCCACATTAACCAATACAAATCTCAAGTACTTTACTTGAAATTCAGAATCCCTCTTTTTTGATGCTTAAGAAACAAATAAATTGTTTGGGATAAAACCTGTGAATATCTTCTCAACTCTGGTATTTGATAAATTTTGAATTAAAAAAATTTGATTTAAGAAATATTTTTCCTTGAAGAGTCTTCACTTTATCCAAAAAAAGAGAAACATTGGTATTGTAGTAAAAACTACAGTTCTTATTTTAAAATACTGCTCTAAATTGCTGCTAGCTTTTGATTGAATATTTAGAGTGTCAAATATAGAAGTAAAACAGTTCAATTTGGCATTTTATTTTAGGAATGGCTGGACTTTGACATGTATGTATAATTACTTTTAGACTTACAGCAAATTGATCATTTAATAGCTGTCATATGCAGACATAGATTGTTCTGCAAAGAACTTGTATCCTAGCAGCAGTTGGTCTTTATAAGGTTTTGTTTTTAGCCCTCAAACTCATGAATAATTAATGAGAAGACTAGGTAAATCTGTCTACCATGGTGGTTTGGATATGTGGTCTATATCTTACCTTAACCATAATGCTGTGTTGCAGAGATATTTTGACCACTAATTCAACTCTGACAGGCACTGTTGTTTTTATATAAATACAAGGGTCAATATAAAATTTTGCATGCAAATGCCATGTTGGCTGAACCTATGCTTTTTCCCAGAATGGCCTCACATTTAAACACCTTAAACTGAGTTCACCCAGGAATGAACAAAATTTTAATTCTCATGGGAATAAGCATGGTTGCCATGTTATACATTCAAATAGAATTATGAGTCAAATTTTGTTCCCTTGAAAGCATGTAGAAAATGGGTTAATTCATATTCAGTAAGAGCATAGAGACTCTCTATTGCTTGGGAGAAAGGGGGTTGTGTCATAAGTTTTTAGGAAGTAATAGCTAATTTCTAGTCAAGGTATAGGAAGCGCAATATTATTTATCAAAAGGGACTTGGGGGATTTTATGGATAATTGCTGAGTGGATAAATATGCAAGATGAAAAACTGAAAAAGTATGACTTAAATTACTTTCATGTAAAGAAAAGGCGCTTTGAAGATATGTCAAAAATGGTAAAATAATCCCCTAGACATAATAAAAAACTCTGTCTTCACCTAGGAAACACTAGCCCTACACATTGATGTTCTTCTTAAGTCATTTCCATAAATATACAAGACTGCCAAAAATGTTTGACTTTACAAGGACACATGCCAAATGGGTGCCATCGTGGATAGATAGAATACCAAACTCTTCTATGAAAAGCTATTATTAATTTGGTATTTTGTTTTACCTGTCAAAGAAGCAATCCTGAATAGACTGAAACTCTGGTGACATTGCTAAAATTTATTCTAGATGTGCAAGGTTTAGACAGGTCAGATGTTTGCTTGCGCCCCTTGGATGATTTCATTTCTCACTGCTCCAAAAAAAATAAAATAATAATAATAATAGTAATAATATTTGTATGGAATTAGAATTTTTGGAATCATACTGGAGAGATAATGATCTTAATGTTTCATTTCTTCTGTAGAATCTTTTCCACCTGATGGGTCCAAGTCACTTCAGTTAGTTAGCAGATATATCCATTGCATTGGTGTTGTGTCAAGCTGGGATAAAGGTATGATTTGTAAAACCCAGGGGTCGATTTAGGGGGGTGCAGGGAGTGTGCACTCCCCACCTGAGATGAGATATGTACACTCAATTATTGGTGCTTGAGTTCTGATCATAAATGGTGTATCCCCCTGAAAAAATTCCTGGATCCCCCCCCTGAAAACCTAGGGTAATTATGCTAAGAACCAAGGGTGGAGTTATGTGTCATCAATATGTATCTCTCACAGTTGTGATTCTGGTTTCAATAGACCTTTTTGGCAATGACTTAATGTTTTCCTATTCCAGACCATGTGTCATCCTCTTGGGAATAAGGTTCTTTGTTTGAGGTACTTCCATATTAATGTATCTTCTCAAGTTTCACCATTAACAAAGAAATAAAACCCAGGGGGAAGACACATGGTCTGAAATGGGAAAACATGACACACAAGCTGAAAAGGTCTATTCAGCTCAGATTCAGAAGTGATTTGAGTTGGTTAGTTTATGCTATAAGAGCCCATTAAAACTGATGTAAAATTAAAGGGTTTTCATTTATACTAGTAAGACAAAAAGGCTTAATTTTCCCTCTACTCTTGTTTTTTTCCCTAGGTTTCTGTAATGTCATCAGCATTGCACAAAAGGACAAATGCACTTCCTCTAGCAAACCAGATGATTGCTGTCCATCAACAAAGACAGTGGAAGCAACCATCAGCCTGTTGCACCCGATGATGAGCATTTTTGAGGCAGCACAAAAATGGACAACACATTATACCGGCTCCAATGACAACTGCACTATTTACATGTTTAAGGACCTAAGCTCTTCACTATTGCCATTTCTTAGTCGCATGCAGGCCATCCTAAGTTTTGTTCTATCTTGGATGGATACAAAGCTCTATCACTTTCTCTCAAGCTGGACCTTGAGTCCATTCTTCATGCTTGTTCACTGGGACTTGCCAATACTTGCAGAAGTGTTGCACACTACTGTAGAGAGTATCAAGCCTCTCTGTGTTGGCCAGGGTGGAAATTATTCCTGGGGTTTATTGCCTGTACAGTTAGAACAGTTACAAGAAATTTTGAGCAAAATTAAGGTGAAATAGCAGTATATTAAAAACTTGTACTTTTTGTTCATTTATTCATTTAGACTGCAGATGCTAAATCCATGAAATAAAAACTAAATAGTTACTTATTAATAGTCTCTATTTAGTCACTATCACTCAACCAGAACAATTCACAGGAGAGGATATATAGCCAGGGCCCGGTTGTTCAAAGCCCGATTAGTGCTAATCCTGGGTTAACTCTAACAAAACCCATAGAGTTAGCCCAGGATTAGAACTAATCAGGCTTTGAACAACTGGGCCCAGTATAATAAAGAGTTTATATGGCATCACTGAGGAATACTTTAGATCTTGAATAAAGGCTGAGAAGTAAAGTGATTTTGAACAGAAAGTATCTTGTGTATTTTATATCTCCTGTGTATTGTTCTGATAAATAGATTTTATTTCATGGATATAGTGTTTGCACTCTGTTCGTTTATTTGTTTAATATTCATTTATTTGATTCCAGTCTTATTCGCTTTCTCCATTTCTATGTATTTCAAATTTAATTATGGTAAAAGGATCATTTGTAAACAAGATTTGGTTATTACAGGGGTGTAGGGTTTAAAAGAAATTTAAACATGCAATTTATTTTACCCTTCAGCAATTAATCTACAAATATACACAACTTTTTGAAGATGACTTGAAAAAGATGAGCAGGGAATTCTTTCAGGAAGCCATGCCAGTTGGTAAAGTATGGAAGAAAAGCAGACAATCAGGTAGTTGAAACCCCCAGAAATTGTCATAACTATTACCAGGAGGTTTCTAAGTTTTGAAGCAACAATTACAGTGCTACTACTTCAACTGAGGGCACCTAGAGTTTATCAGCCAATCACAGTCAGAGTCTTACAGTCAAACCAGCTCAAGCGTACCCCTCTAGATTCCATTAATGATTTCATTGTTCAAATATTGAGTTGATTATTCAAACTTCAAAATCAATTCTCCACTCAAATTTTGATTGGATTCTTCAATGAGTGCCATAAACAGGTAGAAAAACTCTACAGAAAGTTTGCGTGCATTTTCAATCCAAATTCGAGTAGAGAATTAATTTTGAAGTTTGAATAATAAAATCAATATTCAAATAATGAAATCATTAATGGATCTAGAGGGGTACGCTTGAGCTGGTTTGACTGTAAACAAAAGAATCCGATGTTACCAATGAAATTAGCCAATCAGATTTTGCTGTTCCCATGACTGCCAGACAGGACAGAGACAGCAATCAAGTTTTCTATTCTGGCCATGAGAACAGCAAAATTTGATTGGGTAATTTTATTAGTAACTTCAGAATCTTTTGTTTAAAACTCAGTTTGTGATTGGACAAAAAATGTTAGGTGGCCTCAGTTGAAGTAGTACCACTGAAATAATTTAACAAAATGTACATATGGCAAGGGAATTTCACATGCTGTCATTGGCCAATTTGCAGTTCATAACTTATGGTACGGACCACCAACCTTATTTTTGTGTTTGCCTTGCCATATGATAAACATCTTATTAACCTTGCTTGCTTGGTCTGTATGTAAGTTATGGAACCTCATGTTTTTCTGCATATTTATGGTCAGTGTGCTATGCACATAGGCCATAAGGGAGTAGGAAAAAATTCAGTCCACAAATTACATGCTTGGTCAGTAAGAGGTATATATTAAAAACACTTCTTCTTTACAGGAATACCATGCCAACACAATTCCTATGTCGAGCATAGCCTTATTCAGATCTTGGAGCCAGTAATCCAAGGAGCATCACTACTCCCCTTGGATTCACAGCGGAAGCTGTTGGCTTTGACAACTACAATCATGATGGAAGTCTGGAGTGCATATATCTTAAAGGAGGAGATCATTTTCAGGTAATGTCTTGCACAGAAAAGAAAGGGGTGTGTATGGATTTTGAAATAGGCCTTCTCAAGGGGCATTACTGAAGCAATATGTTTTTGTCCTTTGAGCCTTGTATTCGAGTACTTTAGAAGAAGTTTGTATGCCAGCATAAACAAAGGTTTTTATTCTCATGGGAATGCTGTATGATAAAGGTCTCTTATGGGTGGTGTGTGCTGTAAATAATGCTGCCTCTCAGTACTGTGATTATCCCCTCAAAGCTTGGACCTACTATTATATTTGGGAAGAGTTGTTTGTTGTTTCTCTCCTGTGCTTTGAGGGTTTTTCTTTGGGTTCTCCAGTTGCTTCCCTCCATCCATACCAATGAACTGAATTCCACAGATTGTGAGCTAAAGAGTTATTAAGTGTTATAACATCATAAAACAAAGAATGTTTATTTCATATCTGTTGCACCACCACCTTTGGGGAACATTCACAAAAAATTGTTGTTGGGAGAGGGGGGGCACTGATAAGAATGAGAACTTTTAGGGACCTGGCATTTTCTCATTAGTCATCCCCTCCCCCCCCCCCAAATTTTTTGGAGGAATGCTACCTTACTCACAAGGTAATAATATTTTTTCAGCTTTTATGGAGCACAGCAAATGCAGCTGGACTTCAACTATGTCAAATGTTGGATCTCATCTGATTCTAGCAGCTTGTCCACAGACCTTCAATCCCACCTCTTGGGACTAGAGATTTTTCATCACTTGGATGGTGCCACCCGCCTTCTTATGCTCCAACCCAGAAAGAAGAAACAGATGGATGAACTTGATGTGGAGCTGGAGTCCAATATCAGTGCCGTCAGTAGCAGCTCGGTCCTGTCATCATTTTCTGGGGTTGATATTGATGGTTATGAAATTGATGTCTTGAATGATAAGACTATCCCTAACAAGCAACACTGGCTTGATCTCAGGTTACGAGGTGGCAAATCAAAGAAAGGTTTGATGCCCTTCTGTCTTAAAGTACAAGAAACAAAGTAATATAAACCAATTACAGTATTTAATAATTGCCGATATTACCATGGTGACAGCACTCATTATGAAAATTATTAATGAACTTATGTAGGATGATGATGTCAAGATATGGCTTCTATTGGTACTTAATAGGCCCATTAAGTTTTTCTCAATGTCATCTCATTTTAAATCATTTGCCAATGTAATGAAAGGTTGATAAATTATCTAGAGGACCAGGACAATTTTGACAAGGGCTTTGCTTTTCTCACCACTGATGGCACATTATGGGGGTTACAGTATCGGAAAAACTGAAAAGAGAGCAGTGCTCAAAAGTTTTTTTTTGTATAAAAATCAGGCAACATTAAAGCTAGCTAAATGGGTCTACATTGCTTGGATGGAAAGAATTTTGAGTGGAAATGAAATGAATGAGAAATGAATGAACAACATACTCATTAGTCACTAGTTCATTTTGTGCCACTTTTGGTGGCAAAGATAAGCTTTATTAATAGTTGATACTACCTCTATGACAGCGTGTGTTCCAAATATGGGCATCTTATAACCCCAAACCACATATAGGGGTATGACAGTTTCAAAAATGCCAGAATAATGGACCATTCCCCTAATAATGCATGCTTTGCATTCTGGGACCTGTAGTCATGCATTTACCTCACATAACTGATACTGGCTATCTGTGGAAATCCTGTAATTTTTTCATGTCTGAGATTATTTGCAGGTGTTTGACAGATTTCCACTGATTGTTCTCAGTTAATGTGAGACTACAACTCCCATGATGCAAAGCATGCATTTAAATCTAGGCCATAACTAGGGGGTATGGTCTATTTCCACATAGAAGCCATACCTCAACATCATCATATTATAGTGATTTCCACTTGACTGCAACCATTAAATCCTAGAAATTAAGGAGGCTTGAAAGGGTTTTAGAACTGGCATATACACTAACAAAAATGACCCTGAAAAACTTTATACAGCTAATATATGACAGTAAGTAGACCCAGAAGACCAAAGACCATAGAGTAAAGATTGGAATGAAAATGAAAATATGATGTAAAATGTTGCTATGACAATGATAGAACACTTCAAATGTGAGCAAAGTTTTTCATTTAAAAAATCATAGCTCAAAAACCGTTCAGTAAAAATCTTTTAAAATTGGCTTATTTCAACTTTGTGACTCATTCTTTGATTTGAACAAAAACGAAAAAATTCTGTAATGGGGAATTCTCAAAAATCAATGAAGTTTATTTTAGGATGTTCCCTATTACAGAATTTTT
>JAADYU020002461.1:0-10954 GCA_011763375.2 Heteractis magnifica
TTTTCTGACATTGAGCAGGTTTTCCTGTCATCCACATACCCCTAAGTACCAAGATACTTATATAAGCATAAGTAAGTTATGATGTCAGAAGTGTTTAGAATGGATAACTTCCCATGTCACACAGAACTGTGACAAATCTTCATCTGCGATCTCCTGAAGCTGATATTCCAAAGGCAACAGGCAAGTGTTGTGGAGATAAGTTTATAAACATGGCCTTTTTACTGTGTTCAAAGTACGACTTATCTGATGTACCAATAAATGCTTACGTGAAAAAAAAGATCATATTGTCCCTACAAATCTACGAGCTTTGTGCATTTGTGTTATTTTACAAGAGAACATTGCATAATGGTACTTGTTTTGGTCCCAAAGAAGCTGTATAAATCGTCTGTTCGAATCTTTCAGTTCAAAAGCCTTTGTTGTCAAAAAAAAATCAAAACGTGTATCTCGTTTCGACTGGACTTTGGTCTGGATTGCTTAGCAAGGTTTTTAAAACATGGAAGCTTAGATAACAATTATCTTACTTCAAAAGTGACCTTAACGTGAAACCTTGCTACTTAACTCAAAAACGAAAATTAAAAATAACTAAAAAAGAACGAACACGATTAGTTCAACTAGCATAGGTAAACTAAAAAGCAGTTATTTCGCTATAGTGACATCAGCACCAAAGTACTCGTTTAAAATCTAACAAAATAATTTATCGTAATTGCATTCGCGAACTCAGTGAACTAAGGTAAAGCAGAAAACCTTCACAGCGGATCACCATGTTAGGGCCTTTCTCCCTAAGCACTTGGAATAATCTCGAGTTTAGTTTCCAATACAAATATTTAACGCAATACAAGACGCCACACCAAATAATGACAGGTAAATGTCTTCTAAACCTCTTGAAATGTTTGCTGAGCCAGTGTAACATTCGCACATCGTTGACACAGACTTCGTTGCTCGGATTCTTAAACGACGCTTTTGAACAGTGTTGAATAGCAGTGGGGAAATCACTGAGAGGGGAATTATCAAAGTTTCGTGGGTAACCCTTAAATTTTATGGATAAACGAGACGGAAAAATCTCGCGAAAAAACGAACAGTTCGAGCAGTTCTCACATTTCTCGTCCAAATTTCTAACTTTACTGGTGACATCACTAATTTAATTTCGATTTTTTTCTTCTTATTTTAATGCTTCTTTTCTTTAAGCTTAGATATTATTGAAAACGTTTATTTTTTTCCGAAAGAATTTTTTCTAAGAATCAGTGTATGTGCGAGCCTTTAGACTTGCAGTAAATCAGTCGAAATCAAGAAAAAATTAATGGCCCACCGAGCTCAACACGAGCCTAATATGTGAAGAATGCACAAGAATCAAGGTCTTGCTTAAATGATTTAAAGCTAAAAAAAAATTCCTCTCCCTGTATCTGCTTCTTCAAATAAACAGCTAAGACTGATCGGGAACACTTCAAATCAGCCTCCAAGGCTAATAACGGTATCTCATCATCACGAGAAATAGCCTACTTACTTTACATACGTTTTCATCGAAGTATAAGGCTCGAACACGTTTCGTGCGTCTTGATGGAAATAAGTAACCCCCAGGTTAGACACACAGCAACGCAAAAACCAGCATGAAACGTCCGCTTCCTGTTCCATCCACAACTGTTTTCGAACGATACTTACCTAAGCGCTGAGCAAGCGTTATCTAGTCGCTGTCCACCGCCAACCCCTACTATACCGGGCACCGTCTGAAAATAACGGCACAATTACCCTGGGATTGAGAAAAGGTTCCACCGAGCTATACCGGCGATTATATAAATTATAAGCTGGCTTCGTTGAGAGAGGGCATTACGCAGCCTGTTTCCATCCTCATTGAATATTCGTTACGTACTATTGTGTTTTCTTTGTATTACAATGTGGGGTTTCTTTGTGAAGGTTATTTTGCCCTCCATGCGAGGAGCTTATTTTGTGGGCAATGATTCCTGCCGTGAGGAATCAAAGCTAAGAATCGTTTTGGCACAAATTACAAGTATAACCGTCACGATTTTGAACTAGTAAACACTTTAACCTATAAATGACTTCTGTCTGGTTGATCAACAATGGCTAACTACAACTGAACGGTCTAATTTCGAACACCGATTTCATTTTAAATCCTGAACTGTTTTCGTTGTCGACCGATTTTGTGGTTTATAACAACCGGTACACTCGAGTACCGAGTACTCTTAACCTAAGCATTAACAAAAAACTAAACAAGCTTTTATATACAGGCTTCAGTTTGGAAGTATCGGACGATATCTAATGATCATCGTACACAATCACAGTTCAAAATGCACATCAAAAGAGCAGTGGGTTCTAACTTTAGAAAATGTGCATTTGCTTCAGCGTAATCGATCGAAAAATTCCTCTTTAAATTTGAAAGATCCAAAATAAAAGCAATCAAGTTACCGTTTTTGTTTTGCGAGCGTAAATGAATATGGATGGTTTACGAGAATGTTTCTCGTATGAAGGAGATTTGGGAAGAAACCTGGTCATCTCCATGGTAGGAACGGAAATGGACGCTCTTTCTCAAGAGCATTGGCCGAGTGACTAACAAAAATAATAATACTCCAAGATGAGACTTTCCTTTTAAACCTTGTTGATGATTTTCCTCAGCTAAAGACTAATTGAGTTTGTAATGACTTCACGAACTTAGAATTGAAAGCAATTTCTTATAACGACTAAGATGAGATTACTTACCAACCAGAGAGTCGCTCGTACTGGGTAAATACCGTCGCACAAGCGTTAATTCACTTTAGAGTTTGGGCTGTCCTCAGCGATCGGTGCTTCCAAGAAAAAAATACCGTCCCTTTTTTGATAGATTCTTTGTTTGCTTTTCGTTGCCGATGTTGCCACTTTGTCTTGACGCTGTAAAGTAGCTTAGAGTCAGTTATAGGACCGTAAGATCTGGTCAATCAATTTTTACCCGTTAATAACGAATTACGATCGAGTTGCGTGTTACAACGAGCTACGTGATTGACGTCCCGAAGAGCAGTTGAAGACTATTTTGCCTTATTTGTCACTCAAGCGCAGCGGGAGAATTTAAGATACAAGGAACTAGCGATCGGGCAAGGGGCTAGTCAGATATGACGCGAATATGCCGGGCAATTCTTGAATAACTGTTAGTTACAAGGCTACTGTCATGTGACTTTGGAAGTATAAAGCCGAAAAAATCTTGTAAATTCAAAAGATCTTGGGAATTTGTCAGCTTTGTGCCACGACGTATTTAGGTCTGTTAGCGCAACACCAATAGTCATCGTTCCAAAAAATTCGACAAGGGTTATTTTTTTAGCTAAATTTTATACCTCTGATAAGCGAGCGAAAGATTGGATGAAAACGTAAGCCCCGAAGAGTAAAACTGTTACCTTTTATAAAGATAGTGTTAGGTAAAGCCCTCAAGATCAAGCTCACAGCTTATAAACACGGTTAAAGTAGCTGATATAGCACCTCTACGCTATACACCACTGAGAGGGAATCAAAGACCAAACAAAAGCTGGCTCCAAAATGATTGTTTGCGACTGCAAGCCATTTCTTTGCAGCTGTTATCCAATGGCTCTAGTTAATTGAGTTAATCTAATGTCTTACTTCATTTTTTCGCTCAACTTTACACAGAAAACACTTATTGGGTCCTTTTGTTCTCTCCTGTCGGTGATTTCTAATTCCGTCTTGTTCGTATGAGCGACAAGAAAGGCCAGAAATTAGTCCATTGATTAGTTTATTACGTAATTTGCATTATAAAGCTCAGTCGCTTTTCGCAAAAAAAGTCCATAATATCGAATGCCCTGCCTTTTCCGGCCAAAAACTCACATTTGCCGAACAAAAATTTATATTGAATGAATTCGCATCATAGTATCTTAATTATTGACTTTAACATGTCTACTGTCTTCAAACATTCTCGAGAGATTTTTAAAATGTATAAAATAGCAAGCTCTTGGAATAAGTGCCTTCCTGAGGACTGTAAAGTTTGCTTAAACGTTAGCGAGTAATCAAAGTTGAAATGCAAATGAACCTGGTACATTTTCTGAACAAAAGAAACCGCCGCGTTTGAGATTGAGATATTAAACAATATTAAGGTAATAATATCCTTTCAATCTAAATACTGTACGGCCTAGCAGGATACTTAAAAGAGTAATTCATCGTTCGCCTTTATTTTTGGTGGTCGCTAATCAAATTAAAACTTTAATAAAATTGTTTCTATTGACACCTGAGAGATCTAATTGCCGATTCTGGAGCGGCAATAAAATAAAAATTACGGCGGTGAAGAGACACAGGAGACACGGCAAAGCAAGCCGATGAGTTCTGAGTATTTTCGCAGATGGATTTTGATGCGTTCAGGTTTTGACCGAAATTTCGGAAATTGGAATCATTTTTAACTTTGATAGGCAAAGTAGATCGGATGTCCACTTGTCTCGCTAACAATCGTGTTCAAACACTGAAGACCTAATCCACTTCAGAATGGCCAAGGCTGCAAGAAACCAGTAATTTCTTCTGATAATGTTTTTCCTAAATATTTTCAAGGGGAAACAACTACTTGACAAAGTTCACGGCCCTGCCCGATATAGGTAGTCTATAAACACGTCAGAATCGTTGATGGTAATCAAGAAGTAGCCGCTAAAGGACACAAGATAGCCGGAGATGGGTTCCATCTAGCTGTAATGCCTTCTCCCAGATAGCAATAATCTACATAACGCTATCCGCAGTCCTGTTGGTCATTGCTTGAACTACTATTCAAATAAAACTCTGAATTCTGTCAAGAATAGATTTGATTTATTAAATTTAATCAACTTGTGAGTTTGGACGGGAAATTTCTCGTCACTTTGGTGTGAACATTCTGAAAGACTCAGAAATTTTATAGATTATATCTTTCCAGTAATTGTCTCTCAATAACTCACGCTTTGGCTCAAAAGATTCTGTTTTACACGAATTGATTTACCAAGAATATGCGTTCTTAGTTAACCATGGAATATGAATAAGAGAGAAAAGGAAGCTGAAACTAAACACAATATATTAAAAAGGAGGAAGACTCATTCATTCTTGTTAATGATACCGAAGAATGATAAGTAATGTATCTATTCTATTCTTTCTTGTGCTCGGTGATTAGATTTCGTCCGTGTTTCTAGTTTCAGTTTAACGCAGAATGCAATGGAAAAGCTCAATGAGGAGTATAAGATATTCCAGTTTGAAGATCGCCGTAGTGAGTTGAAATAGGTCCCTTGCAGAAATTCCCAGCAGTTCAATTTGGAGGACAAAACAATGGAGTTTTTCAGTCATCGATCTTCAGACATCTTCAGGAGAGTAAAATTCTATCGTTTTGTCCTCCAAATTAAACTGCTTGGAATCACTGCAAGGGTTCGACGTCTGGCAACTCACTGAACACGTTATGCTATATCTAAGGCTTTGTGTTCGTACAAAGATTTTTCAAAATGAATAGGCAAAATTGACGCAAAACTAATGTAAATTATTGGAGTCCAAAAATGAAATTTAAGTTTTCCTGATGATATGTAATTTGCAAGTTGAAGCCCATTTTAACATCTCTTGGCAGGAAATGTTTATTCTCGCCACCGTGTAGGCATATTATGGAAGTCTGGAAGTCACTCCTAGTTTAGGCCCGGAAAGTAATGATATTTTTCGACATCCTCGTCATCACAAAAAAGCTCTGTAATCTTTGGTCTCAATATCGGTAGAATTTTCAAGAAGTCTTCCTAGAGTAGTGGTTAAGACTCACAGTATTCGCCGCCTCGCTTTTCGATTCGCGATACTTATTTGTTTCGTTTTTGCCGTTACAATTTAATTGTAACACGCAAAACTGTTGAGTATCTCAGAGCAAACACTTGAGTCATTTCTCGTCCGCATACTACATTCATTTAAACAACAGTTACAAAATTGTTTAAGAATGTAAGCTGAGATAATCCGTTTGTTTGACAAACAATATTTCAAAGTTCGGATTAAAGTTTACATAACTTATACCGTGATTTGGTTGAACTATTTATTCCTCGTTAGCCAGTGTTCCTCAAAATTTAAGTTTAGTGTAAGCTAAAATACAAAATAAGTACAAAAAATGTAGACATTTCACAACTAGACTACACAACTTTGAGAATAAAGGTCGAAGTCTTTATTTCCAAGATTTCGACTTTTAATTTCACTTTTGGTACGGGAAAAAAAAACTATAATAAATGTACAGTTACTAGGAGACGACAGATTTGAACCAGTGGCTTTACGTACAAAAATATAGTTATTTCAAGAAATAAGTAGTCTGTGGGCCGATTGAAGTTACGAGGACTCTATAACATACACAACCCATTAAAGTCATAAGATCATTTTTGGTTTCTTCCTTGAAATACGGCCAGCAAAAAGGTGACGCCTACAATACGTTTTAAGTAACACTTTGGAAAAAGTGTGGGAAAAGGCACGTAAATCAGACTCCTTTCCGCTCACAGAACCAAATTGAAAACTCATAAAGATATCCGGTGTAGAATTTCCAAGACGCAGTTGAGGCTTTGGGAGAGAACGCCTCAGTCGCGTTATATAAACAACGAGAATAAAATATGTTAGGATGGGAAAAAGAAGTGAATAAAGAAATGGGAAAATGTAACATACCTTTGGGGTTGTTAAAAGGATAGTATATTGACTGATTTGTCCAATCATAAGCGCTGATATCCGTCAAATTTATTGAGAAGTACTATTGAGTCTTTATTTTGCAAAATACAGGAAGTGGAACAAAAAGAATTGACGTACAAATTAGGCTTTGTGATATTCTTATAGTAACGGTTATTTGGCTTGAATTTTCCATAACATTAACAAATAAACTTCGTCTTGAAACATATGATATAACTACAAGACTACGGACAGACAGACAGCTATGTCGAGAGATCAACAGACCACCAAAACGGAGCAAAACTTGGGACACGTGTAAATAATACGACAGACAAAAGCATCCTTATTAGAAGCTTCAACGATCCATAGCTCATTCTGTAACACAAAAATCGTATTAATTCGTTCAAATATGTGTAGTATTTGTCGCGAACATGACAAGAATCAACAGTGACATTTCGAGCCAGAGCCGCAGCACTGTGATAATCATTCCAATTAAAAATCATTGTGGAGTTTCCCTTGGACTTGTACTGACTGGTTGGTGTAGGTTCAGTCAAGCCGATTGTTATTGCAGGCGTGACTAAGCTTGGGGGGTTACGAGCACTGTAATTAAATTAAATGTCCCAAAGCCGACACGTTGGCATAATGGCGAATAACACTACTGTGGCTGCCGATGCAAATGACAAATTACAGAATATCATTGACAGGCCGAGGCCAATAAGTTGAGAGTGCTACACGGTTTGTGATTATGAAATTGTCACCATTCGGTACTACCTTAAACACCCTATCAAGATTACCAATCGAAGGTGCCTAAATCCACTTAGATTAAGAGTTACGACAACTCGAAGGCGTTAGATCGCATTAACCTTTCAAGTTTTGCAGTTTCAGAAGAAATTAAATTCGGCTCTGAAATTCCTTTTCAACCATCACGAGGAGAGATGATTCAGCATCATAAGGAGATGTCGAATTTATATGAAAGTGATTCAATGTGTTCGGTTCAGAAATGCATTTGAAATATTGCTTTTTAGGAGTGATATGAATGACTCTGCCACGAAATGGTTAACCGCACAAGGTTAAGAACCTATCAAGTTTATATTGAATACAGGCAATGAGCCATTGAAAATAGAAATCCGCTAATTACAGTCGTTTGAAGCTCTCGAAAAAATAGGATACGACAAGTAGACAAGAAACTGTAACTGTGGCCGAAGAAATGATACACAAGTCACTTGGACGGCAATTGGAGTCCGTATTGATGCAACCGAACAACCAAATAATACGTTGAGTTTAGTGTACTAAATGATAAAGCATTTCAAGTGCGATTTGATTTCATTGCGATGATCTTGATCGGCGTCCGAGTAACTGTTTATATTCGGGTTATTGTCAGAGTAATTACTGTTGTTCTAGATATCGTGATCATTAGTGGTAATATCTTTTCAGTCAAAGAGCTAGTAAACCATAGATTACTAGCTTCGCAATCAATGCCTTGTTAAATCTGCTAAACTCGAGTGACTTTGGCCAATTGTAACTAGAAAATTCCGACAAACGAGTTCACGCTAAGGAAAAAGACTAAACTTAGCTGTCGGCAAATGGGCCATTTTATTGTTGTTAGTCTTTTTTAGAATTAATTTTCGATTTTTAAAGTATTTGCTCTGTTGTTTCGATGGTAAATATAGCAAGAATATTTCATGATTTCGTACACTGGCTTTAGAGATTGGACCGTTTATAGAAACATGTGCTGTAATGTTGCTGTTACGGCATGTATGCTCGTTAGCTAGCTATACTGCTTATCGTTCGGTTGAGGTTATCATATTTTATCTACTCTGAGAAGCTCTGATGGCTCTCTACATCATAAAGAAAAGCCGGAAAATTAGTGGCTTAAGATAAATCAAATCAAATGCGAAGAAGAAAGACTCAAGAAACTGAAATAAAAATTATCAACGCGTATTTTACACAAACCAACTGCATGGTTGCTGTAGAATAAGCGCTTTGTAAGTTGATAAAGTCTTGGTTTTGAGGGTTAATTTGGCAAGAACATATTTAAGCAATAAAACCCTTTACAAGAATCGACTCAGTCAAGCTAATAACTGACTCATCTTTGTCAAGAAGAGCTCTTGCCGCCATATTATTGTTCAGTGCCCGCACGTTTAGTTCACATCACCTTCCCATTAATCAAACCACTCAAAGACGGAATGCCCAGTTTTACTCACCTTAGACGTGACAAGAGTCGTAGAATGATTGGGATGAGTCTCGTTTAATTATATAGACTCTTAATTGCCACCATTAGTTGGCTTCTAAGAAAGTTCACTGATTTGAAACAGTTCCACACGTGATTCGGCGTGACTAATTGCTTAATTCCGTCGCATTAAGGTCCAGTTTTTGTATTGGTTCCTGGAGCAAGTCCTTAGTTATTCGTTGGTCAGACTTCGTTGGTCAGACTATTTCTGCAGGCGCGTTATAGAGATCTCGAGTCAAAGAGCTTTTAGTGTTTCTGGCAAAGGAATTCGAGATCTACATCCGCTCACGCCGATGTGAAATTGCATCCGCTCTTTGCTGGTTAGAAGCTGGGCGTTCCTCGTACGTGATGACTTGAGTTATCCAGTGCTTACATCAATCTACGAATTCGAAGGAAATGGTTTTTCATGTTTGGAATCCTCTCGATTTTCGACGAGTTTTAGAGCCTTGTATTGGCTGGTCGCACGCTTTACACGTCCAAATCCGCTAGAGTCTAGTGGGACGGCATTTAGAAGTGCTCTAAATTGATAAGTGTGGTGTATATCAGCCGATATCGCTATAGTATTTCATAGTCTAATTGACCCTAGGGTCCAGAGGTCACAAGCCAAGCGAACACCTATCATTTTACTAATTGCTATTCATTCTTTTGGCCAGAGAATCAATCGCACCAAGACAGCGATATTCACACAATCATGCCAAAGCGCTTGGGGGGGAAAAGTGTGTTGTCAGACATGCACGGTCATTAGTCTGTACTTAATTTGCTCTCAACATCAAGTTTGAGAACAAAATCTCACATTATGATACAAAAGTAGCAAAGTAGAAGGATCTGCATGCGCCAAGGCAAATAATTTCTCAGTTCCTTCATTTTCTTTTCATTCTTGTATTTCTTTCTTTCTTTCTTTCTTTCTTTTTTCTTTTCTTTTCTTTTTCTTTTTCTTTTCTTTTTTTTTTTTTTTCAATTTCCCGCTTTTTTCTCTTGCTCTCACTTCATGATAGACGTTACTAGTAAATAACTTCCCCGATAGACCTCTCTACTTTGGGCGTAATGTTTACCCATTTCAGATCACATGTCGTCATCTTCTTGGGAATAAGACGATTCTTGGTTCGAGATTCATACATATTAATGTATTTCTCAAGCGTTTCTGAGAAAGAAAGAAACAAATCCCAAGAGAATGACACGTGATCTGAAATGGGAAAACATTAGGCTTACAGTAAAGATATCTACTTTAGCGCATGTTATTGATTCTGTAAACTCAAAAACAAAACTTTTACTGTACACACTCATTAACAAAAACAGCAAAGGTGGTCAAAAAAATACTGTTGAATCTAAAGTTGAAAGTGACTTCCTGTGATTAGATCAACATAAAAACGATATCATGGTCCGCTAGTCGCTACGCTTTATAAACTTTCGGTATAGTGTAGGATATGTGTGTTTTTTTGTTTTTTTTTTTTCCAGTTATGTACAATGCCTTCAATTGATTTTGACCTATTCCCGGGTTTAGCGAGAGTCAGCAATATTTGTATTCACGCAGATTCGCTATGAAAATACTCAATTTGGGCGACCTGTCGAAACCTGAATACCTCGCTCGATCAATACTGGTTCGAACTTGACAGAACTCGGACTCCGAAACGTGAGCTTCACACACCGATCGCCTACGATGCGTTCCCGCCCTCCCTCTATAAATGCGAATCAGTGCAAAATGAACACAGCTTTGATTAGAATACAACGAAAATAAAACATGTTTAAAAATATTTTACTGAGACCTGCTTCATTTGTAGGTAAAGCAAAACTCAACCACTTTGTTTTGTTTGTAAAGCATTTTTGTTTATCTAATGACTAGCATACGTCAGGTCATATTTTTCACAGGATTGTGGGACCGAGACAAACAGAGGGACTTGGACCACCGGCAGTCAGTCGATTTCAGACGATATCAAATACAATCGACAAACACGCTCTAGAATTGTGTAAAGCGAATTTCTTGTAGTGGGAACTACGGGAATAGACCTTTTCCGAATTCGCTTGGATGATCACGAAACAATGGTTCCAAGTCGAGACTGAACTTGAATCGTTTGTTTATCAGTTAAGCCAACCTCGACTTGGAACCATTGTTTCGTGATCATC
>JAADYU020002683.1:0-10945 GCA_011763375.2 Heteractis magnifica
GTCTTTAACCTAGTAGGAGGACCCTTCTGTAAAGCACTTTTAGTGATGTAGGTATCCTCAATAAAGATTAAAGATTAATTATTCTCCCCTTCCGGGGGTGGGTCTGGGGGATCTAGGAGGGGTGGGATAGGGGGGTCCCCTATCCCCCTTATAGGGGTCTCCATACAGGCCGGCACCCCCCCTGGTAGGGTTGAATCCCTATATAAGGCCCCAGGCAGGGTGCTCGGTCACCACTTGCAAGCCAGTCAGCCGGCCATTAACCTTCTCAAATCCAAGTTCTTCTTTAGCAGTATTCTTGTTTGATCCACATTGGGGTTAGTATGGAATTTTCAACGTTTGTTTTGGAGGAAGAAAGGATTTGGAAAAATGTGGCTAAGTTGAGGAAGGTTTTGCAACGTCAAAGGTATTTGAATTTATTGAAAAAAGCAGCGGAGGAAACTATGGAAAGATTGGCGAATAAGGAGAATTTTCCATTGATTCATAAAACGAGACAAGGAATGGCTGAAATGCGTCAATATGTACGGGATAAATTACGGTCTATCCCTCATCTTATGGATTCTGAGGATTGAGCTTTTTTTCAAGATTTTCTTTCGGCGACTGAAGCGGTCTAATGTGTTTTAAATTTTTTGTAGACCAAATGGAACACAAAGTTTTGAACACCATTCAACAAGCGATGCAAGTGGTGCAGGGGGGGATGGAAGATGGACATGCTTACGTTTGCACAAAAGATTTTAATTAGACGTACTTTTTATAATGTAATGGAGTTGCTCAAACAGTCGGATGTGAGATTACATTTAGAGAAGAACACTAGACAGGTCATGGAGGAGTATGTGGATGCCTATTGTAAATATTCGGAGGATGTTATGGATCAGTTGACTTGTGAAATTAGGCGATTGCATGTGGAGAAATAAAAATCTTACGTGAACTGAACTTGTATTTATTTGTCTTCTTCTTGTTTTACGGACAGCACGTGTGACGATGACCTCTCGCCGGACCCGAAGCCATTCGCTCCTCCAGACTGTAAAACGAACCGAGTATCGGGTTAGCAATCTGTTAAGGACGAAGGTGGTCAGTTATCGAATCCACACTAAACTGGATCTGCCTGAGGGTATCGACGATGAGGAGGACTATGACCTGGTGGAAATAGAGGGGCGGGATGTGGCGTGGGGATTGCGCCGGATCGAAGCGCTCTTTGAGGAGATTGTGGAGCGGATCGTGGCAGCCGAGGGGGTCGTGAGAAGGACCGTCGCTGTACGGTGGGGACTTGGACTACCCCATTGAAATCCCGTTTCGTCCCTACCACACACCGGACCTTCATAAGAAAATGATGTTGGACAGGGTGCAGGCCGTCGTCCAATCCAAGCGTGGCTGGCTGATGGGGTCGTCGTTGGACGTGACGGTGACGACGGTCAAGGACGTGTCGTCAACCCTTGCATCATGACGCGTGCCGTGCTGAACGATCGACTGGAGAAAGGGGTGCTGTGGCGGGGTCAGGACATGGATAATGTGAGTGTGCTGTTGACTACGCTGGTGAAGCGGGAGCGGGTTCGACGGGTCGGGGAGTCGGACGAGGCACCCCTCACCGTGGAGGGTGTGCGGAGCGCGTTGCAGGTGGCCTCGAACTCTACTTGGCAAGAGGTGCTAACGAAATGGTGTACGGCCTACCCCACGACTAACGTGATAGTGTTGCAGCAGAGCCGGGTGGACGAGTCTGAGCAGGAGGTGGTGTGGAAAAGCAGTTATGCCGATCCCCAGCAAGGGGTCGTGCTGTGGTACGATATCGTGAGGACGCTCTCTTCGAGGTGACCCACCCCAAGCGTCTGTACGGAGATAACTTTTGTTGTTACACGTTTTGTTATCAGTGCGGGGCGCTCTACACGGCTAGGAGTAGACATTAATGTCCGGAAGAGTCGTACGAGGTGGTCCGACGACCTGGCAGCAATCGGCCCCATTTCAAGCGTACCGAGAGTCAAAAGATGCGGAAAGTGTCGAGATGCCACAACGACGAGCGGGAAAATTGTCTGGGTCGAGCTTTGTATCAAGCCATGGTGGAAGGGGGCTACGAGGTCGTGGAGGAGGTAGAGAAGTCGCTCCAAGATTGGTACCTCGAGATGGACATGGAGGATACCTGGAACAAGCCGAGCGGTATGGCGGAAGTCAAACGCTGGAGTGAACAGCTGAGCGAGGGGTACTCGACGTCCACGGAGGGGTTCGATCTCTGCGTCTACGATGAACAGCAGCGTCGCATTATTGCTATGTTCGGAGACGAGCAGAAACGACGGGAGGACCGATTGATCCCCATCTACCTGAATTTGGATGAGGATCATTTTACCTGGATCCGGTCCATGCCAGGCTGGTTGGGTACGTCGTATTATTGTAACAAGTGCCAGAAAGGCTACGCGCGCAAGGACAAACACCCGTGTACGCGACCCTGCTTGCGGTGCGGGGAGTAGCGACACGACCACTACCAACCGCGTACGGACTTGTATCAGTATTGCCACACGTGCAATCGGACGTTTTGGACGGACATGTGTTATCGGTCGCACCTGGTGCAGCGATCCAGGTTTGGACTGTCCTACATGACGTGCCGGCGTCTGGTGCGGTGTCGGACGTGTGGGGTGACGGTCGATCAATTGAAACGGCACCCAAAGACGCATACCTGCTATCTGGATCCGAGACACGTGTGCTACGAGTACGATTGTACGGTCTGCGGTCAAAGGGAAGTGATGCGGGGTGAGCAACTGTGCTATGTCAACGGTGTGGAGGACTTACCGGTACGGGACAATGAGGACGTGCTTTTCTTCTTAGCCTTCTTTGATTTCGAGACGCGAAGTCTGGAAGACCACCAAGTCGTGAACAAGGTGGTGGTGTTGATGGTATGTCACAAGTGTGCGGCCTCGTTGGACCATTACGAAACGACGGGGTGTCCGGGGACGTGCGGGCGTCAACGGTTACACAAGTTTGACAATGTGACTCAATTTATGGACTGGCTGCTGGGAGAGCAGTATGAACGCAACACGTGCTATACGTTTTTGGCGCACAATCTCAAAGGGTACGACGCCTACCCCATCCTGGAGGAGTGTGTGCGGCGCAACATTACTCCGCAGTGTGTCAAGCAAGGTGCCAAGATCTTGTGGATGATCTTGTCGTGACGTTCAAGGATTCGTTGTGTTTTATCCCTATGGCGCTTCGTCAATTTCCCTCCACCTTTGGGACGTCGGGCGGGGAGAAAGGTTATTTTCCTTATTTCTTTAACACGTTGGAGAATGCCCAGTACATGGGCCCCTACCCGGCGCTGGAGTATTAGGGGATCGACGAGATGGATGATAAAGACCAGCGCGAACTGACGAGCTGGTGGCGGGAGCAACAGGGCAAGACGTTTGACTTCCAAGCCGAGTTGGACAAGTACTGTGTGCAGGACGTGTTGGTGATGGTGCGGGGCTGTTTGAAATTTCGTGAACTGTACGTGAGTAAATTTTTCGTCGACCCGTTCAAGGAGTGTCTGACTATAGCGGCCACGTGTTTAACGGTGTTCAAGGTGAATTTCTTGGAGTCCGAGACGTTGGGGGTCGTACCGCCCTTGGGCTATCGTCAAAAAGACATTCAATCCGTCGAGGCCTTGGAATGGTTGCACTCGCTGTCGATCCCGTGGTTGCGGTGGTCCGGGACGAGTCGGGGCGAGGAGCAAATATTGGGGGCCAAGGTCGACGGCTACGACTCTACCACGAATACGGTCTACCAGTACCATGGCTGTTATTGGCACGGCTGCCCGGTCTGTTTCAAGGACCGTCACCACGTGCACCCCCATCTGGGGCATACGATGGGGGATGTGTACGAGAGGACGAGGGATCGGACGCAGAGCTTGAGAGCGGCTAGATATCGGGTGGCGGAGATGTGGGGACACGTGTGGGACGTCAAACGGTGTCAATTGCCTCCACTGCCAGATGGATTCAGGACCGGGACCCCATACGACCCCGGATGGGATTGTTTGGGGGTCGTACCAATGCCAACAAACTCTATGCGTACTGTGGGAGCGAGCCCCCGGTACCGAACGATCGGTACGATGCGTATCTGCGGGCACGGACACGCCCTGTCAAGTACATTCGCAAGGACGATGTGGTGTCGCTGTACCCGGCCGTCATGTGGTACAGGCCATACCCCATTGGACACCCAGAAGTCTTCGTTGGGGCTGATCTTCCCTCCCCAGCAGAGGTGGCTGCTCGGATTGTTGACGAGACGTGGTTCGGGCTGGTCAAGTGTGATGTGGACCCGCCTCGAGGACTGTATTTTCCGGTCTTGCCTCAAATCGTGAATCAGAAGTTAATCTTTACGTTATGTCACGCGTGTGCCGTGGCCTGTGATGACGAGGGTTCTACCTCCAGGAACGCATCTTTGTGTGTGCATAGTGTGGAGGAGCGCCGGCTGCGTCGAGGGGTATGGACGACGTGTGAGATGAAGAAGGTCTTGGAGAAGGGTTATTTTTTGCACCGAGTCCATGAAGTGTGGCATTACGAGCAGACCAGTGACCAATTGTTCCGACCGTACATTCGGGAGAATTTGAAGCTCAAGAAGGAGTCGTCGGGCTCGCCGTCGTACTGCACGACGGATGAGGAGAAAGTATTATTTATTCTGGACGTGCAGGAACGCCAGGGAGTGACGCTGGACTTTGACAAAGTGGCCAAGAATCCGGGAATGCGGACGGTGGCCAAACTGAACTTGAATTCGTTGTGGGGCAAGTTTGGACAGAATCCGTTCCGGACGCAGGTCGAGTACGTGACGAGTCCGGAACGGTACTTTGCTTTATTATTTGACGACACCCTCGAGGTCAAGTCGGTGACCTTGTTGAGTGAGTCGATGGCTCAAGTGCACTACGAGACGTTGCGAGAGGCGGTGGAGACTAATCCCAATGGGAACGTGGTGGTGGCCTCGTTTGTGACGGCGTGGGCGCGTCTGTGCCTGTACGAGCGGATGGAGTGGTTGGGGGACCGCGTGCTCTACTACGACACGGACTCAGTGTTTTACACGACAGAGGAAGGTCAAGAGGAACCTCCTGTCGGCGACTGCTTGGGCCAGTGGTCGGACGAGTGCGGGGATCGCGACCAGGTCTGGGGTGTGGAGTACGTGGCCTTGGGTCCCAAGTCGTATGCGTTCCGGACCAATACGGGGGAGATTACGGTCAAGTGCAAGGGGATCACGTTTACGCCTTCGGTGCGTCAAATCTTACATTTACAAAGTATGAAACGTTTGTTGGTGGAGGAAACGGAAAAGCTAACAGTCAATTACCCACGCAAAATTGTGCGGGATACGTTGAACAAACAATTGAAAACGGTGTCGATGGACAAGGATGTGCGGCTCGTCTACACCAAGCGTCAGCGACTGGCCAACGGGATCAACACGCTGAAACGCTGTACGAACTTGCAATTCTTCAAATACTTTTTTGGATTGTGGCCCTGTTCAATCTCCTTCAGCATCCTGTCCCTCATGTTGTTTCCTAACGCTGTGTGGACATCATTAACATTCACCTTCTTAATCTCCAACCACTCTTCTGAACGGATTGCCTAAATGTTCTTTGGCAACTTCACATTGACCCGTTGCATATTGAAGGGCTGTATTTCCATCAGAATCAGCACGGTGTGGAACATTCTATGCCCATGTTTATTCGTGCTGTAGTACTTTACTACTTTACGACTATCTCGGAGGACAAAGCTCTTGGTTGTTTAAACGGTAACAAACCCTAGATGGCTGCGATGTCTGA
This sequence comes from Heteractis magnifica, assembly GCA_011763375.2. Classification (NCBI taxonomy): domain Eukaryota; kingdom Metazoa; phylum Cnidaria; class Anthozoa; order Actiniaria; family Stichodactylidae; genus Heteractis; species Heteractis magnifica. The sequence continues at coordinate 5,756 of JAADYU020002683.1, forward strand.
CCGCCGGGGATAAGAAATACGTCTTCATCATTCAGGCTCCAGTGACCAAGCAGTGAAGACTTCTCCTAAACGAGCAGAGAATCAAATGTGTTTTGCCCTTCATCTTCGATGTCTTCACGTTTCAGCCATCCTATCTCTTTCTTCTCTCTTTGGACGTTGGATGATTATAAAACTCCTTGAGGCCATCCAATTACGTGATGTTGGTAATCTAAAGCAAAGTTTTCATAATTCTTTTTCTGGGGCGGAGACGTATAAAGGACACGGTGCTGGCCTACTTCTTCAAATGCTACCATGTCTCGGATTCTAGCGTGGTTCGCACAGTGTTGCCAAGCTGCCGACGACGACAACAACGACGGACCTCAATTGAATGCTCAAGTCGGACGCAATGCCAAGGTCGAGTGCTGCACGACCGCCTGTTTCGGAGGCCAGCTTACCGTCCAACGCCGTTCCTTTCGCCGGCGGTGAGGCTCGCCGAAAAAAGAAGAAGAGAGGGAAACGGACGATCGCCGACCGAGCGTCTGAATGGTACCAACGGTACTTTGAGGCCGGTGCCGAGCACCCGCAAGCTCTGCCCGGTCAATCGTCCTTTGTGCGGGAAGGAGTCAACGAACAACCGCCAGTCAAGAAACTAAAATAGACTGGTTGGCGTCGCAGACGACGCACCAGATCCACCAACCGGCTCGCAAGCATTACCCGCGACGCCCATTTGTCGTCTATTCCTTGGACGAGCAGTGGCAGATGGACTTGTCCGACATGCAGTGGGAAAAACGTCAGAATAACGGGATGGGCTGGATTCTCTTTGCCATCGACGTGTTGTCGCGCTATTGCTGGGTCGAACCGCTCAAGCAGAAGTCCGGTCCGGAGACGGCGCGCGGTATCAAGGCCTTGTTCGACCGGGTGGAACAAGATCCGACGCAGCACCACCGTCTGCTGCGGGTCATTTACGTGGACAAGGGCACCGAGTTTTACAACAAGGAAGTCAAAGAACTGTTGAGCAAATACCCCTTCCCACCCGTCTTGCAGTCGGGTCACTCAACGACCAAGGCGGCCCTGGCCGAACGGGTCCAACGGACGATCAAGGGTCGTCTGTTCAAACATTTCTACGAGACGGGGTCGCGGTGGTGGGTGGACGTGATTGACAAGATTGTGGAGTCGTACAATCACGCCCCGCACCAGGCCCACAAGCGGACGCCGGCTTCCGTCACGCGGGAGAATGAGCACGAAGTGTGGAACGAGTAGTACGGTACGTGGTCGGCCATACGGGAAGAGGGGAAAACACGGAAAAGCCACTACAAGTTCCAGGTCGGCGACGTGGTGCGGACCAGTCTGCGGACGACGATCTTTAAGAAAGGCTACCTGCCCCAGTGGACCGAGGAGTGGTTTCTCATCCAGGCGCGCGATCCCGGCCCGCCACCCAATTAAAAACTCGAGGACTTTGACGGGCAAGACGTGATTATGGGGACGTATTACGAGCCCGAGTTGCAGAAAGTAAGTGAGGAAGAACAGCGGTCCGGCAAGTCCCGGATTGAGAAGGTACTTAAAACCCGCACCAATCCTCAGACCCGTCAGAAGGAAGTCTTTGTCAAGTACCAAGGGTGGCCCGACAAGTTTTCCGAGTGGATTCCTGCCAACCGGGTGGAGAACTTATCATGAACATTCCGCGAAAACATTTTACCTGGTGGTGCGACAGCCGTAAAGACCCCAACTTTCCCCGCACCCTCACCAACACGCAGGACGAGTTTACGATCCAGTTGGCGACCCAATGGGCATTGTCGGGCACGTGGTCCGTCTTCGTATCGTCCTTCATCACCTCGGAAGTCAAGGAAGACGAGAACAAGATCCGGGGCGACTTGTTGCTGTACACCAACCTGATCCAGTCGGAGCTGGTGGGCCACAACTACTTTCCCCTCATCGAATGGATTCCCACCTCGGGCAAGGCGGGCGCCCGGCACCAAGAATCCCAGTTCCCCTTGCGCCGTCGGGTCAATGGCAAGTATCACGAGGCCCTCAGCTTTAAAATCGTGGACGCTTACGGTCAAAAACCAGATTGGTCTACCGATCAGCCCACCATCATCTGTCTGGAGTTTGTACCCGAGGACGACGACTTCGATTCCCAGTACAAGGAGCAGACGTTCTTGTCCAACCAGGACCTCCCGTTCCACCCCCACAACAAGGCGTTCGAGTTCACGGCCCGCCTGCCGGCCATTCAACGGATGGACGACCGATGGCGAGTGGGCATCACCAAGTTGACGCTGCCTCCGGCCGTGGTCCAAGAAAATTCGATGACCTGGCCCTTCCTCCTCGTCCCACCCAACCGAGATGTGACCTCCGTCAATACCACCACTTTGCAGGGGAAGGTCAAGACCGAGTCGGCCATGGTGACTCAGTTCAACACGGCCATGACCACCCTGATGGGGCGCATGTACACGGGGAATAAGAGTGGAGTCAGTGATTTTAAAAATGTTCCATCCAATGTACCCCAGGATTGGGTTGATCAACAAAATCGGTGGTACTGGCGTATCCAGTCTACATCAGCTTTGAAGTACATCTCCATAGATGGGGTGTGTTCACTTCCTCAGTTTGCTGAGAAGATCAAGTCCGCCGCCGGGCATGTGTTGGCCGTGACAAACCCTAGATTCTTGGAGGTTACCGCCCCTAAAGCCACAGACTTGGCGAGGGCAGGACCGGTGGATCTGGTTACCCGTCTTGGCTTCTCTGGTCCCAAAAGAGAGATCTATGGTGGGACGAAAACGGTATCCACAGCAAACTATACTCCCTTCGCTGATGCTAACAGGGAGGACCCAAATGGGGTGTACTTTGTGGGGGTGTCCTTGGCGTACGATACGTCTACCAAGAAAGTGATGCTGGACTTGGAGTACTACCAGCCCAAAGACAAGTATGAGATGAAAGTGTCGTTGTCGGAAAGGTTGGTGGACGCGCTCAAGTTGCCCAAGGCCAAAACCACCACGACCGTGGACCGATGGGGCGATACGATGCGGGCGTATTACGGCAAACCTGGCTTCAAGTACCCCGACCAATTGACGGGTCCCTTTGACAAGTTGCAGCACTACCACTGAACTCGTCTCGAGTCCACGGCGCCCCTGGATTTAGAGAAAAAGATGCCAATGGGTTCATTGTGGTCACCAAGGGATCGACGCTGACTCCCCTGGAGAAAAATGTGTATGTGACCTGCAGTCTGGTCAACCCTCAGCACGTGGGCAACCGACCTCTTCCTTTAATGGAAATTGTCCCGACAGGAGCCACGGTCGTGGGGGAATCCGACAAGTCCAAGGAGTACGTATATGAACCCAAACGCATCCGTCAGTATCCCTTATCGACCACCAGCTTTCAGAGTGTCAAGTTCAACTTTGACGACCGGGACGGTAGCCCCATCACGTTCCACCCTGCTGGAGTCACCACGCTCACTCTAGCCTACAACAAAACAGCAGCATGAGCATTCCCGTCTACGTGCTTCAAAAACCCAACGCTCCGGTAGACAGTGGTAAAAATCCGGACATTCCCATCTACGTGCTCGAACAGCCCAAACCTACTTGAAATATGCTATCCACTCTACAGGAGCTGATGCCCCTTCATGTCCATTGGTTAGACAGCTTGTACAATGTGGATCCTATCTGTGAGAGAGAGAGAAGAAGAAGAAAAATAACAAACACTAATTAGGGTCGACACCTGTAACGTCTACCCCTACGTTCAAGAATGAACATACCAATAAACAAGGGTGAGACACCTGTAACGTCTACCCCTACGTTCAAGAATCAACATACCAATAAGCAAGGGTGAGACACCTGTAACGTCTGTCCTCACGTAGTATTTCGCTCTTTTTCTGCTTTACTGTCTTCCTGCTTTTGTACCTTGAGCACCTTACATCTGTTAGAAGGGTGACTGATGACTTCCTCGAGGAAGCTGCTGGTTCTTCACGCTTCCATGGTCTTGTTTTACAAGGATGGTTTTTCCACTTCCAGGAGGGCTCAGACGACGTATCCTCTCAAGGGCTAGTACCGTCTTCCCACTTCCAGCAGGACGCATCGTATACAATTTTCCGCCTCCTGGACGCTGGCCTTGGGATCCATCGAGTAGAGAATTAAACCAATCTGATACCAGGTCGACTGCTTGGACCACACCCTCTATCTATTTCCTTGTTTCGTTTACCTGCTCTTGAAGGACCTGTATGGTGGTACTGTCCCAGGTTTACCTCGTTGGTACACGTGGAGCCTAATGTCCAAGCCTCATCGATCCATTCACTCTTAGGCGATCCACCCTCGTGCTGCTCAACAGTCTCTTATCTCCGTAGTCGTCGACGAATAGGGGTACTTCAAAGGTTTTGAAGATGTGCTTTGAAGATGTCCCTTTCTTTCTTTCCACTACAAGTGCTTCTTCATAAATATCTCTACATGGCTTCTTTACGTACTTCTTTCAAACGCCGTTCTGGACCATTCCTTTTCTTGTAGAAGCAGCTGTGGATTGGATTCAAGACCGCTACAACTATTCCAGGCGTCATCGTATCTTTCCAGCAAGCATCGTCGTCTTCGGCTTATCGTGCTGTGGATTCTTCTTGTTATGGTAGCTTTTTTTCTTTGGGTCTTCTTCGTACTACTATGGCTCCAACAGAATCAGACATTTTCATCAGATGTTTCATGTCAGAAGTAAATAACTGAGGTGGTGTGACGGGTATCGGGCGAGACGGGCGTGTCCAGAGCGAGGAACTGTTGAAGGCCATGGCTACCAACCTGTTCCTCACTCAATCTCCCAAGATGGAGTTTGTCAAGCATGCCGATATGATGATGAAAAAAGTCATGGCCGATCCTACCCTCTCGGCCGACGACAAAGTTCGATTCCTACGCACGTATGCCCAAGTCTACCAGAACCAACGCCAAGCCGGGCTGGCCACAGCTCCAGCTACCCCAGGCATCAAGAGACCTGCTACCCCGGGACCTTCTACCCCAGGACCTGCTACCCCAAGAACTGCTACCCCAGGACCTGTGGCCCCTAAATCCAAGAAATCTAAAATCCTCATCATCACTACCTCCAGATCCACGCCTCAGCTGTACTCCCCACACCTGTTTTCCCCACAACCTGGACCCTCTACTCCCAAGGTCTCCAAATCGACTAAGAAGCGAAAACTCTCCTTCACCCCGTCCACCGTGGAGGAGGCCAAAAAGACGATTAACAACA
>JAADYU020002794.1:0-10939 GCA_011763375.2 Heteractis magnifica
CTTATGTGTTTTTCTTTCATCATGCAAAATTTTAAAAAATTCTGTCTAGAGGATCTTTTGCCCATGAACGTCCTTAATGAGAGATGCTTAAAGTTTTCATATAAATGGATGAAGTGACTCACCTGCGGTAATCCTCTCTTCTTTGCCTTGCTACTGACTTTCCCTGAATCAGCTTGCAACATTCTTCCATATTCCTCACAGTGTTCTTTATCTTCTGCCCAAGCATAACCCTCTCTTAATGACCAGTCCACACCCATCTCTAGTGCATCTTCTAGATCTCTAAAAATACCATTGATTGGCACTAACATTACTAGTATCAACTGTAGTTACTGTAGTAAACACTCCATGCAGCACATCAGGGAGTTCACCTTAAGGATTTATTTTGAGGGGGTGTACCTCACTTTGAGGGGGTGCACCTCCAAGATGTTTTTTGAGGGGTTGCACCTCAAGGATGTATTTTGAGGGGTTGCACCTTAAGGATTTATTTTGAGGGGGTGCACCTCAAGGATTTTTTTGAGGGGGGTGCACCTCTAGGACTTTTTTGAGGGGGTGCACCTCCAGGAATTTTTTGAGAGGGTACACCTCCAGGATTTTTTTGAGGGGGTGCACCTCCAGGATTTTTTGAGATGGTACACCTCAAGGATTTTTTTGAGGGGGTGCACCTCAAGGATTTTTTTGAGGGGGGTGCACCTCTAGGATTTCCTCCAGGATGAATAATAAATGATCCCTTTTATCACTGTCCAACAAGTTTGTTTTACAGTGCGAATCAAAAAAACAGGGGGCACCTAGAAATATTTCAGCAATGTTTCTACTGTTTTTAGACAATCAGAAATTGCTCTTTAACTACAAAGATAATGACTACATTTCTGATTGGTCAAAAAACATTCCTGAAATATTTGTAGTGCCCACAATTTTTTGATTTGCACTATAACATAAGACCTCTTGCCCTTATTGGCTACCAGTCAAATGGTTCATTTAGCTGTGCCTCATCCTGGGCTATCCAATGCCCATTGTAGGTATGAAAATCATGAAATCCTGACTTACTTGGGTCCCATTGGAATGACTCCTTTAGAACCAACTCCCACAGGAATGTGATCAAAAAGAGACTAGAAAAAAAGGCAAAGTCAGCAGTCTAGATTGCATGAATTCATTAACTGAATATACAGCTGTTAATCAGAATTTTTCTCCTCCTTCTGTAAGGCAGCATTCATTTATTATGGAGTAGGGTAGGGTCGGCAATACTTACTGGACTTGGCTACCAACATTTCATAACCCCCCCCCCCGTGTCTTTCCATATTCAGTCTCACACTATAGCTTAATTACTTCCCCTCTTCAAGATAACCTAATCCCCCTCATTTTTGCCGAACCCCCATGCCATAATAAAAGAAAGCTCCCTAATGTGTGTCATAGCAATTTAATCCAGAATCAGTTACACTCTTGATTCTCCATTAGCTTAATTAATTACTACACTATACCTGTGCTAATCTTTCTTTAACTGGTTGAACATCTTTTTCATCAAGGTTTGTTCTCAGCAGCCGAACTCCACAATTGATGTCAAAACCTACGCCACCTTGAAAAACAAAAATCAGAGAACATATTAGTCTTTTGTTATAGCTCCCTGGTCAAACAAATTAACAACTTACTACTATATAATTGTAAAAAGGTATTATTAGAAAAACGTCAAGTATCTTGACATTTTTGTTGGACTACGACCTAATCACATGCGTTTATTTCCCTCTCACACTTTGATAAATAGAGATTATTACATGTTAAAAGTTTGATATCATTTTTATTCATTAGTTTTCTGTCATATCACGAAGGAGCAATACTGATATGGATTTTATTCATGGCTTTATCATACGGATATCGATCCTAATTGTGTAATAATATGAATTTAATGAGCTACATAGGAGTTATAAAGATTAGGGTCAGAGTTAGGTGTCAGAGGATTGTCAGCAGTTTATTGTCAGCAGTTTATTGGCAGTTAACTGTTTAAACATGTTGGTCATTTGTGTGTTAGGCCAGTGTTGGTGGATTGTCAGTTGGGTAATGGCCAACAAATGCCTGGCTGTCAATCAACCATTGTTTGACAGGTCAATTATGGGAGCACTATTCTACACTCTTACCTTTGGCTTAATCTTACCTGGAGAAACTACTGCTTCTGGTTTCGACATGTCAAAAGCAGCCATGTTGCCTAGCAACAAAAATAATAAGTAGAAGATAATTGAGCGAGTGTGCAAAAAAGATCTATTATTAAAATTCCACATGCCTTGGAGTGACATTGGTTTTAAACACCTTGTTGGCCTCAAAATTCAAATAAACCACAGGAAGCCCAGTATTCTGGGATTGCAAATCTAGTCAGCCATTTGAGTAAGAGACTTACAATGTAGAGACTAGTAAGTAAGCATGTTAATGGAACTTTAGCAACTCAAGGAAATTTGAGTGAGTTTGAACATTGCTTTATTGAATTAACAGGACTAATTTGTAATAAATTCAATTCTTTTCAGCCATTTTTACAATAGAAAAAAGAGGCAGTATTGCAGGGTTTTTTTTTACATGTTTTTTTAAATATTTTTCCTCTGCAGTTTTCCAGTATTCAGATTTTCACTTATGCCAGTGACCCCCAGGATAGCATATAGTTATAGTATATATGATTGGAATGACAATCAAAAGACTGTGTACTGACCGATAGCAAACCCATATCCTGCATGTACATCTGGTAAACCAATGGAATGCTATAAAACAATAATTATGATTAACATATTAACAAGAGAAGAGAATATTGATTCTGACAAGAACTGTTACATGGATGTACATTTAAGTGCAATCCTTAAAATCTAAAAACTCAGGATTTAAAGTACATGTTTTGCAATAAGTTGACCAAGCTGAAAAACACATTTCTACACTGGACATAAAGACTCCTTGCAGCAATTCCCCAAACAATTCAATTTGGAGGACAAAACAATAGCATTTTAGTCTCCTGAGAATTGAAGACTGAAAATATTCCATTTTTTTACCTCCAGTGAACTCCACTTTGGGAATAGTTGCAATGGGTCTATAACTTACTGTAAGGACTGCTAAAACTAGCTTGCTTAACCTATGGATATATTTTAGACTTAAGTAAGAGTATTTACCCCAACTATTCCTGGCAAAGCAGCAACATTAGCAATCTGTTTAACACCAGGTAGAAATCCTCCAACTAAAAAAAAAAATTTGGATTTAGTTTTTTTGCACAACAAAATAATGTATTTTGTATGGGTCCAGATAACGATTCCAAGGATTGAGATTGTGTACTTTCTAACCAGGCACCAGGTGTCAGCCCACAGATTCTATATGCAGGGATTCTGACAGGATGTATGGGTACAAATTTGCATAATCCACCTTGTTCGACATAATGGTACAATTCCTGCACGCTCGATCACATAAACCTGCATAGTTTGATTTTTTTTTCGACCTCTGTCAGAACCACTGCATACATCAAGTTGATAATTCATCCAAAAGTTAGTATATTTGTACTATAGGGGTAATTGGCAGTCAGTTTTGAAAACAATCCCTCAAAGGTACGCACAAATTAAAAGAGCTTTTGAAGCCATGTTGATTTCAACCCCTAAAAGGTACGACTATGTATGACGTCTGTTAAAAGAGAAGATTACACTGATATTGTTTACAGTAGTCAATAACTGATAACATCTTTCTAGTCTGTTCTTTAAAGAGAATTAATAACAATTGTCCCTTTAAGGTACAGAGTCATGTTATGTAACTGACTTTTGAGTTGGAACCTGTAAAAAGTTCACAGAGGAAATATTTTCAACCCTAAAAGGACTGCCGATCACCCCTACCGCTTGGACAAAGGGAGTACCCCCAGATTTGTACAGCAATCATGCAACAATGTCCAAACTTTTTGGTGACTGTAATACAAAGAATACTGTACCATGTGACAGCTAGGGGTCAATTTGTGAATTAAAAGGGCTTTAAGACAATCATACATGTATATAAAAAGGATTATATATATTATTACAGTACCATCAGTTCCACACCAATGGCGTAGTTCATCAAACATCATTTTTTCCAGTGTTCCATTTATGTAGAATTTACCAGGCACCTATAAAGTATATATATATATATTTAAATTGAACAAACATTCGACTCTGACTTTTTGAAATTTTTACTAAAGATGTTGCTTTGACTGAAAACTACAGTCTTCATCATCAGTTGGATAACCTACAAAATATGTTAACAAATATTGAATCAGATTATACTAGGCATTTATGAAATATAACATTTACAGTTTTATGAGTTATGCATGTAGCAGTCTTAAGCCCAAGAGGGGGAGATGGTCAGGCATTTGTGGGGCATTTGTATTTTTTCTAAAATTTCTGTTAAAATTCCCTACCCTAAGGGAAAAAAAATGAGTCAAATTTCCCTACCTGGGCAATCACCCATATTCCAAGAATATAAATTAAGATATGTTGATATGTTAAGACATGATAAATGTCATACCCTGGGGCAGGCTAAAGGATAAAATTCCCCAGGGTGGGGATACCAAGAGCAAACAAATGACCCACATGTCTGACCTCTCTCCCCTCTCGGCGTGACATTGAAATATATAGGCATTAATGAGGGTAACCTTTCTGAATGTAAAGAAAACAAATACAGCTATAGCTATTGTTGCCTAATGATAAAATAAGAATAAAATTACAATTTAAGCAAATTTGAACAAGAATTTCGGGTAGAGGGAGGGGAGGGGGTGGGTACGTAACAGGCCAAGCGAAACGACCAGCGGGCGAAACGACCGGATACCGGCCAAAGTGTATGAATGTACAGTAGCTGTGCCACAGAAATTAAAGAGTTAAAAAAATTCCAAGTTAAAAACCAAGTAGAAATTTGGACTAACCAGTATTGCATTTCTTAGAACATGATAATAATAATTCTCAAAAGATAAAGTTCACCTAAAGTCTAGCGTTGCACCAGCAAGAGATTTTTACATCACCACAGCCAACCCACCTTCATGTTTGGAACAAAACCTTTCTTGATAAGAAAAGCACAGTCAGAAATGCGCTCCAAATAGCCACACTCTTCCTTAAAAGACCTTGAAGGCATTTTAAATTCTTAGTAGTTCCTGCAAACCTCTAAGAATTATTTTTTTCTTAACGCAACTTTTTTCTTTTCTTTTTTTTTAATTGTTTTGGAAAATTAGAGGTGTCAGCGGGCTTTCGTGTTAGCGCATGCTTTATAGAGGTAACTGTGACGTCACCAACATGAAGAAGCGACTTCCGCTTCCTATGAAAAATAAGATTTTTCTTAGTTTGTTTTTTTATGAAAGGAATCTTTATACAAAGTTTTGTTCGTTGCAATGGAGAAGGAATAGTGGTTTACAGTTTTAACTTTACTTTAGCGAATTTTGTAAGAAAAATTGACCCGGAAATACGTCACAACTTTGAACGAAAAGCTAGGACCAGGCTCTTGTTTACCTCACGGCCAATATGGCGGACCAACTTCACTAAATTTTATTTTATTATTTGCTTTTTAAAAAAGAAAAATTTCGTTTTGAAGGCTCATATCGTAGCAATATGGAAGAAAATACCAAAAAAAGTAGGAAGAGAAAGTGGAAAGAGGTTTCTTTAGATAATCCAGCGTTTTTTAGTGGTAATATGGAAGGTTTTGTCTCGTTAGAGGAGCTTCATGGCTACACGTTGGAAAGCGTTATGGAGGAAGACCCACGTGTTGTAAGTATATCTCATCCTACTGATGGGAATAAATCAAAAGGAGAAACTCCTAGTACTGTTAGCGAAAAGAAGAAGAAAAAGAAAAGGAAGCAAAAGAAGAAGAAAGAAAAGAAAGCCAGCGAGGAGTCGATATCTGATGAATCTAAGAATAATGATAAACGTAGAGACCAAGACATTCAGGACAAAAATGAAGAAGAAACACAAGGTAACAGCTTGATATCGTACCTCGTATGAGAGGTGTATTTTACTGTGACCTTGCAGTTTACTAGATAATAGTGCTAACATTTTTGGTCACGTGGTCCAAAATGGAAAAAAAGTACACATTTATAAAGTTACAAAGTAAAAAGGTCTAAGTTATTTCGTATATAAATGTAATTTCAGGAAAGACAGATGAAATGAGTGACTGGATTGGCCTGGGTGTTCCCACTGATGTGTTGAAAGCATTACATGACCAGGGGTTCAAGCAGCCTACTTCTATTCAATCACTTGCTATTCCTTCTGCTATATTCCACCACAGAGATATTATTGGTGCTGCTGAAACAGTATGTATTCATTCAATTAGTCAATTAGTCAATCATTCAACCAATCAGTCAGTCAGTCAGTCAGTCAGTCAGTCAGTCAGTCAGTCAGTCAGTCAGTCAGTCAATCAGTCATGCAATCAATCAGCCAATCAATCAATCAATCAGTCAGTCAGTCAGTTAATCAGTCAATCAATCAATCAATCAGTCAGTCAGTCAGTTAATCAATCAGTCATTCAATCAATCAATCAGTTATTCCATTGATCAGTCAATCAATCATGCAATTAATCATGCAGTAATCATTCATTCATTCATTCAATTGATAAATTTTTCAAGTAAATTTTACTTTTTTTCTCAATGATAATGACAGGGTTCAGGCAAAACACTAGCCTTTGGCATTCCTATCATTCACCACATCATGGCCTTTAAGGAACGTGCATTACATGTAGCTTCAACCAGTAAAGGTAGTGAGGACAATGAAAGCGAAACTGGAAATTCAGAAGAAAAAGATATCGATAGAAACCCATTATTGGCACTTATAATGACTCCTACTCGTGAGTTAGCATTACAGATAAAAGAACATCTTGTTGCTGCAATGAAGTATACATCTCTAAAGGTGAATGGAGGGTATTTTCTATGAATGAGAAATGATATCAGAAATCACACTTCCCACTGACCTTGAAAAGTCAGGGAAATCATAGAAATTTTTCAAGGTCATGGAATTGTCAGGGAATTTTGTATTTGGCCTGAGGGAAATTACAAAAATGAGCCAAATGTCAGAAAAAAGTTAGGGAATTTTATTTTGTAAACAAGGAGAGTGGAAACCCTGGAAATTCACATCCATACCTACCACTTAGACCAAATTGGCTAACTTGTTTCTATGTAGGTTTTACCCAATTCAAAACCTCTGGGAATAAGAACTTTCGTTCCAAAAAATTCCACATGATACTGAAATGGTCTGAAATACAAAAGACAAAGAATCTTATTCACAAAAGATTTGAATTGGGTGGAAACGTAAATAGTAACACATTGGCAGATTTGGTCTATACCACAACCATACAATTATGTACTATAACTTAATGTTTTATTTTTTAGAATAACCTCATTGCTAGCACTGCAACCCTCCCAAATATAATTCTATTTTGTGATTCCATGATTAGACAGTGGGAAGTAATAATTACAGTGTTTCATCTAATATCCAAATACCAAAAAGGGGTTGTTAAAATAAGGCACAGCTGAGTTTTTTTAACCAGCATTGAGGTGTTTGGATAAAGGATGAAATACTCTTTTAATTGTTTAATCTAGCTTCTCAAACCATGAATAATTCTAGAAGGAAATCAAAGTGAAAGATAGCCATATTTTATGACAATTAAGAACACACATTCTAACCACTGTCATGTTATTTTTGTCACGAATTCATAAATACGCACAGGTACCTCTTATTAATTGAGTGCAAAGGCCTTACTGTAAGCTATGGATTAATTTTTTTCTACTGCCTTATCCCCCATGCGCATACGGAACGACCAAGTGGGTTAATAAGATGTTTATTACTTGGGAAGGTGAACACAAAAATAATGTTGTTGGGTCAGTACCATAACCAAGTGATCTCACTATGAAGTGTGCAAAGGATTATTTGTCAAAGCAAACAGTTACTAATACCAGGTTCAATACTTAATATCTCAATGGTTCCATTAGAACGACAAATAAACCTTGAAAACAAAACATGAATCTCAGATTATGATAAAACTTCTACTTTCTTTTGTAAAATTCCATCTCGAAAGATGCCATTTTTAAATTTGTGTGGAACTTTTTACGATGCAACAAAAATGATTGTGATTGGCTAATAATAACCCGAAGTGCGCGTGCAAGATCACCTGGTAAGTTGTGGATCACAGATTGGTACATGAAATTACCTTGCTTGTCACATAATAAATGTAAGTTTAATTCACCCTTAATATCTGCCTTTTCTGTCTTTTGATGTGCTACAGGTTGCTGCAGTTGTAGGTGGTATGGCAGCTCCAAAACAGCAGAGACTGTTGAAACAGCAACCAGAAATTGTTGTTGCAACACCAGGCAGGCTTTGGGAACTGATTTCATCGGTAAATTATTACTACAGTATTCTAAATACATTTGTCCCACATTAAACAACATTGATGTTGAAACAGTCAACTCAGGACAGAAAGCAGAATTTTGAGATGTTGATATAAAATAGAGAGAATTACATTAAATGTAACCTTCCAAGGATGGGAAGATTTCAGAAAAGATAGACTTTTCTTGTGTACACTAACATGTAAATTGATACATGTATGCTGTTGTTCTTGATTCCAGCAAGAGGAACACGTGACTGACTTAGAACACTTGAGATACTTGGTAATAGATGAAGCAGACAGGATGATTGAACAAGGACACTTTGAAGAATTATCCTCTATTCTGGATCTCATTCACCAGAAAAAGTACTGAGTGATATTTGTACATGATATTTTAATTATATTCTTGTCTTTTAAATGGGATAAAAAGTCAGCTGACATGGAAATTTTTTGACACTCCAACATTAAACTTATCTATTCAATAAAATTTTAGCAAGCAAAATATCAAAAGACTCCACACAGTTTTGTTGTTTATCTTTCCTGAATTGACGTAGTGCAGTTCTTTTGGATACGTGCACTAACGTAATGCCTATTACAGTGCGACATGCAAAAGTATGACCACTTTTAATGTATTTGCATACTTTTATGCATGGATATGGTGAGTAATAGCTCGTTTGTCAGCAAATCCCGTGCATAAAAGTATGCAAATACATTAAAAGTGGTCATACTTTTGCACGTCATGCTGTAATTCGTGTCTAGGGAACAGGAACTGGGAACTGGGGTCTACCTATTTGCCTTGGGAAAATGGGATTTAGGCCTCTGAGGAGGGGAAAATACAGCAGAATGACAATGGGAAATTGTTTTCAAAAATGTTTTGGATTTGGATGCTGGGAAGTGGGATTGACCCTCAATTGTGCTGGACATGCATTCTTTTATTTGTAATGTATTTCTATTTCTTTTTGCAGAAGTGCAAAAGTTTTTGATAGTTGTTATCCCGAAGAAGATAAGAAGATCAAAAGTAAGTAAATATACCATTATTATATTGCTACGATAGTACGCGCGCTCTGATTGGCTGATTTCCGGTCTGAGATTTTGCCATCTCAGACCGTTACGTTAAGTTCGCCTGTATTTCGTCGACGCAGCTAAAAAAAAAACAGCCATATAATAAACGATTTATTAACCTCGCTTGCTCGGTCTGTACGGGAAAATATCAGACCGAGGGAAAATATTTTCCCGTACAGACCGAGCAAGCGAGGTTAATAACCTCTTATTACTCACATTATTGTAAATTGCATGCAGCTAATGCCATAATAAAGCAGTCTGTAAAGTCACCAACTCATAAAAATTGTAAAATCTGTGTAAAGACGTTTTTATGGGCTAAAATCTAGCTATATTTGCCCAACTCTTGAAAAAAAAGTTCGTTTATAATAGAAATACTAAAAAAGTTAAAATTTAAACACATAATTTGTAATGTCATGAGATTATAACTGATTTTTTCTATTTATAAAAGAAAAGCCACCAGCCGCAAGACTTCAAAAATTCATCTTCTCTGCGACGTTAACACTTCCCAAGTCATTCAAGAGGCGAGGAAGAGAGCAAACAGTGTCAAGAGAAGAACTATTAGGTAATGGATTCAAGTTTTATTATAACTGTTCAGAAAATAGTTATACAAAGTCTTGTACATCTCTAACGGGATTACGTCATACCATCAGGAATTTCTCTATACAAAGTGTTGGAATATATTCTCACTAAGATACTCCCACTACTTGGAATTTTGACTTATCTTCTGCACAACAGAGTGAATGTTTCTTTTTCGAGCTATTGCTACACAAGTTCGACATTGTGTTCTTATAGAGAACATGTATGACTGCATAATGGAATTGAAACTATTCTTTTATGAATGTTTGTCTTGCCTTTGCTTGTGCTTGTAGTTTCTTTAATGGACAAGATGAACATGGATAAGAAGAAATCTAAACTTATTGATGTTACAACTAAGAAAGGCACGGTACACAGTCTTACTGAAGCTAGAATAACATGCAGCAAGGAAGAAAAGGTACTTACACTTGCTATGGTGGTGTAATGATGGTGATGGTGGTTGCAATAGCGGTACTTATGTTGGTAAAACTGTTAATAATTGGTAATAATAACGGTGGTTGCTATGGTAATTATTTATGGTTGCTATGGTAATTATTTATGGTTGCTATGGTAATTATTCATCGATAATCCTGATGACACTGTGTCCATTTATGTGCAGTAGACAGCTCTCATCATCTCTGTTAACCATTTTTCTCCCAGGATGCCTATTTGTACTATTTTCTGCTGAAATACCCTGGACGGACTTTAGTCTTTACCAATACCATTGACTGCGTCCGACGCCTAGCGTCCATTCTCAGGTTACTAGAGCTTAGTCCTCTGCCATTACATGCCAACATGCAGCAGAGACAACGACTGAAAAACCTCGACAGGTAACAATGATTCATCTCTTTGGTTTTCTTTTTGTGGGTGCAAACGTGAGGAAAGGAAAAACGGGGTGTTAAGACTGTTACACTCGTTCTGACACTTGAGTCTGCAATAGACCTAATTCGCTTGGGCGTAATGTTTTCCCAAT
>JAADYU020002905.1:0-10938 GCA_011763375.2 Heteractis magnifica
ATTACCTCAAGAAGAGTTTCAGCACTGTGAAGCAGCAGATCTCTATCAGTTAGTGTATACAGTTTATCAGTAGGCACTCCCTTGCTAATGCCAGGACTCCCATCCCGAAGCAAGTCCTCCATCCCATAGAACAACTCCATTGATATCAGTTCCACGAGAAGAAGGGCCTTAGTCTGGTTCTTGAGGGACTCTTCTTCTGGATCAGTGATGGTTTTCTGCCAGGGACCGATTCGAGCCTTATCTGGGAGGCCCTGATCATAACTTCCTATGTCCACCTACAAAAAAGTAAATCGATCTGTTGGACGGTTATAATTTGAGAAGCAAATCTACGCCCCCGTTCGTCTCTTCTCCATATTTAAGATTATATGTCCTAAGTCTGCAGGGGCTGCAGAATACCGTCGCGTGGCTGGTTTAGTCGACAGGCTAACTGACCACCCAGGCACCTACCTATCTGACCTGTGTCTTGGGAACGAAATCTTGATAACTTTTTCTAAAAGATGCACTAAGTAACCCTCTTATTCAAAGAAACGTAAAGGCAATCAGTGTTTTGAAGGTTTTCGAATCTTCTGACGAAGCACCACGACTACGTACGAGGCTTTACGAAGTTTTCACGAGAGCTTTTAGATGTCAACCGAAAGCTTTCCTATCGTGATAGCTACGAAACATCTTGAATCGTTTAGATTAACAGCTCATAAAACAAAGACAACCGTCCGTCCGTTACAGGCTTCTCAGTGTTATCTCTGCACTAGACACACCGTCGACTGAATAACCAAACAACTTGATCAAAGCATACTTTCCAACACAAAAAACGTATTGTATAAAATTGTGGTGAAACAATACTACGAAGTTGATTAAATCGAACTAACATCGCTGAGATAAGGATGCCGTTTGAACACCGAATGTATTGGATGGTATATAGTTATAGTGGTTGGTGCATCACAAGACTGGAATTTTATACGAAAACGAAAAAAGGATTCCTATAGAATTTATATAATATGATTTATATAAAATGTAATGACTATTTCAGTTTATACTTAACATCATGCACGCAAAACATGTTGGTTTAACTTGGTTTGCTTCCCATAAACTCTCTTTACAATTTACCAACACGAGTTGAGCCGCTATTATCCATGTTTCCAAAAACAATCCTTCGTAAAAAAGTATAGATGTTTTACAGAAATGAAGAACACAAGCACACCACGTTTTCCGTGTCTTTAGTGTTTTATCTGAAATTTTCAATAATCTAAGAATAAGAGCCCTTTAGTTCCATATCAATGAGTTTATATTATACCTCTTATCGGCCTTCAAGAATGATTAATGAAAGACCGCACCATTCACACAAGATGATACGCCGGTCAACCTGATAGGTTGTTTTATTAATAACGACACACAAAGACGATAGCATATACGTGATAAGTATAAACTACATGATTTGAGGTTTTAATCAACAGAGACAATACGAATTAACTGTACCTTTGTTTAGGAATATTTTAATTACTTCAGCGAAAGATTTTTTGCGCAGGCTTTTTGCCGTGAAAGAGTTGGTAATTTGACTCAGTGCTTCTTTTGTTGGTTTTCTCTCTCCGAGTCCATTTTCAATATTCAAGTTTGAAAGATCATGAAAACGTTTAACTCCACTGCTTTCTCATTCAGTGATTCTAAAACTTTTTCACTTATCTGAAAACGTTTCTTGTTCTTGTTCTTTTTTTATTCGTTCAGTTCAACCTCAAAAATGTCTTCAAACTGATAACATCCTATAGTGGATAGCATAACTGCATATAATTGTTTTTTGGACTTAGCTCATCCCACATGGCTTTGATACTGCCTATGATCAATGGCAAAACTATCTAATAAAGCTTTGTGCAAATCCTTTATTAAAAGATTAAAAGAAATCTTGAGGTCAAAATGAATTAAATCTGGAGAATTATTCAAGCGAGTCTATTTCCTTTCTCTAGCGTTATCTCTTCCAACACACACTTTAAATAATTGCCCCAAAGAAATATACAACCACATAAAGTTGGATTAACCATGGAGATAAGCATTCATTGATAGCAGAGATGCTCTCTAACATGTAGGTCGATAGGAAGTACACTTTCAAGTGATTGACACGTAGTCTAGATATGTAGCTACTTCAGTTGTATCCTCGCTGCATGATTTCGAAATAGGGATGAAGTAGCATTGCTTTTCCACGCCCACAATCAAACAATACAAGGAAAAATACCAAGAAAAGAAATACTAGCACAGGGAAACAAAAAAATGTGGTAGCAAAAGAGGTGATGGAATTCCCATGTCCATAAGCAAGCGTTGGGTCACTTACAGTAACGTAGTCGATCGATATTATGATTTTGAATAACAGTTGACATCTACCTCAAATCGTCTATGTTTAGAGTGGTTATCGTATGAGTGGGAAACTAACGTACGGTACTGACTTACAGCACGTACACGGCACGGTATGCCGTAACATTGGCATGGCTTCCCATAAGAATGGTTATCCTATGAGTGGGAAACTAACGTACGGCACTGACTTACAGCACGTACACGGTACGGTATGCCGTAACATTAAATTAACATCCCATTACTTGCGCAGCTAGGTAGTTACGGTTACGGTAAAATACCTTAAAGCTACAGCGTGACTACGAGTTTGTCGTATCGTTTGCTCCTCATACAAAAGCCACTTTATCTTGAATGCATGTCGAAATGATTACTTTAACGATGCGTTAGGGCATCGCTTGTAGAAGACAGAAGTTCTTTTTTGAAAACTTATCGTATTTCCGTAAAACAAATTGATTCTCAGAGGAACACACCAAGGTGGTCTTTTCCACGACTTAATGTCTCGAATGTTGCGTGTATTCCAGTCAAAAACGTTACATCATGAAAGTCACCCCCCACCAAACACACCACCCGCCAAGGATTTGTTTATTTAGATCTCTAACAACAGTTTTTGTTTGAACGAGGTTTCTACAAATCACACAGGATGTAATTATCTCGCTGTGAAGGAATATCAACCTGTGCAGCATTTATCAGTTATTTCCCACAGCATGGATCCAGATGCTGTCGTATTTGTAATTTCAGGACAGCGGAAATAGCTCGGTAGGGCTTCAATCTAAAAAATTCCAAATTGTTTCCGGCGCATTTTTCCACTGCTAAGGGACAGGTCAATGTTTATCGCCTGGGGGGGTGGGGTGGAGGGTCGGAAGATCTTTGATGTGACACAATAAAAATTATCTGATCTCCCCTGAGGCACTATGGGACTTACTAACAAATTTACTTACAAATGTATGAGATCCGCCCTTACTGTCTGTCGTTTTTTGCTGATCCCTCCTCACGCTCGTTGCAAAACCTTGTGAACCCCCCAAATCCTTCGACCTCCTCACCTCCCCAGGCCATAAACAAGGCAGGAAAACTGTTGGACTTACGAACTATTTGTACGAACCACTCTTCTTGATATCTATTAATGAGTATTAAAGGTTTTTGTTTTAAAAAGGTACGAATTACTTTGGCTTCATTGTGGCCAAAAAGGGTCATACATATGATAATCTCTAAAATCGTCGCCTTAATTTGCATAATGCCACATCTACAAGACCACTGAAGGTTTCATTGACAAGTCTTTTTGTTGAAAAGCTGGCACGGCTAGTTTTTGAACAAGGAGACTTGTTAACGAAAAACGTCAGAATTTTGCATAAAACGAGCGATAACATTTGTCACACGTGAGCGTTTCTAGCTTAAGCGGAAATTACAAGGGCTTAAAAAGTTTAAATATGATTCTTAAATATGATTCTACCCGTAATTTTCATCATCAAATCGATAACATTATCATGCCTGGTTAAAAAGTTTAAGCCTAAAATGCTTTCTGTGCCTCCCCCGGAGTATTTAAGACTAATTACGAGTGGACGGGGGGAGCCTGACGTACCTCTGCATCACTGTCTTTACGGCTCGCCTTCAACGACATGATGTAACTCTCGTAGTCCGACTTAAGACGACGCCATTCTCGTTCTAGTGAAAGAATGAATTATTCAGGGTGTTAATCTCTGACAGTACTCGATAAGACACGTTAAACTAGGCTGTGCTAAATAGTTAATATGGCCCGAAGAAATAGAAGAGCGAGAAGCATGTTTGATGACTGGCATGGACTTGGAACTCG
Organism: Heteractis magnifica; assembly: GCA_011763375.2. Taxonomy (NCBI): domain Eukaryota; kingdom Metazoa; phylum Cnidaria; class Anthozoa; order Actiniaria; family Stichodactylidae; genus Heteractis; species Heteractis magnifica. The sequence goes on from JAADYU020002905.1 coordinate 4,142, forward strand.
CCCGCATAACAGATGCTGTACTTTAGTTATTACGCGGTATAATCACGTAACAGTAGCCATATGGATGGTAGGTACAGGCTAAGCATTATTTACATGGAGTTGACGGATTATTTAGGGAAATGGATGAAGAAAGTCTGGGTTGGTTCAAGCCAAAAATGCTAATTGCCACGATTAGAATTCAAAACAAACAAAAATCCTGTTATGAAAAAATTAGAAAGAGCCTTTATACTGCTTGCTAATTTGGACGCGGAAATCGGTTTCTCTTGACGTCTTACTTAAAGCGCACTTGTACGGCCACCCATTAGAACTGCCGTCACGCGATCATACAAAGCCTCATTCGGTCAGCCACAGTTGTTGTGGTCTTCCAAGCCACGTGAAGATCTAACCATACGTTGATGTGAGTACAACCGCGCAATACTTGTACACTGTTATTCCATGACCTTGAAATAATGTGTGCGGCTGTGAATTGAACCCACGACCACGACCTCCCACATGTCAGTCCAATTAGCCGAGCTGCTCAATTACTGACCCAAAAGACTGTTAGTTAACCAATAAATCGGCTCGCTGAATAAAACTGCGCTTGATGACTCATTTTTAGACCCACAACATGATTGATTAAGGTTATTTAAAAAGAAAATGAATTAAAGGGGCTAGCCGCAAGGCTAAATAATAATGATATAAACTATTTAAACCCAATACTACATATAATCATAAGGGTTCCCGAAAACGCAAATTCCCAATAAAAGCTTTTTGAAATTACCACAAAAAGATATGTTTTTTGTTGGCCATGAAGTATATACCGGAAATCAACCCATTTTGCTACTGGTATGCCACAGGCACCCCAGAAAGCTGTATATAGAAAAACGGTGCTTTAGAGCGACAAAAACAAAACTCTCACGGTTGTTAAGGGTAACTTAGTGAGCAGACACCTGCACATCGTAAAACATCGATAACTTGATATTTTACTACTCAAGTTTTATGGCGCCAAAAAAATAAATTTGTGAAAGCACTCCAACTAATGAATAAATCTCTTGTTCAGTTGGAGTTGTTTCGGTGTACATTAGTCATTCACTTTTGAGCTTTTCATTTTTCCTTTGAATAACGTTTGAAGTGTTCATTTTTCCTTAAAATTATCAGCACAGTTCTAAGAGCCAGATGAAACTCAACTAGTATTAATGATAGGACGTTTTTGATACAATTGTTATGGTAATAGAAACTGCTCGTGTTTTTTTGATCTATACTTCCGCTAAGCAATAAAGAAGCTTATTTTTCAATTTAAAATAGTTAAAACAGAAAGAATTTTGGCAAACGTTTTGACAAATAAAAAATAACTGAATGGGGGAAAACAAAAATTAATTTTACCAAAATGTTACGATAAGTCGGTGGTAAAAATTAGTAAACTATGAAGGGGAATTTCACATATGACTTAAATTTTTGTCAAACACTGATATACATCCATTTCAAAAACCTTGTTACAGCCACAAGCAACAAGGGACGAGTAGAGGCCAAAATCAAACGTCTGTGGTCAGGATATTAGCTGAGTTTTCGGGCACACATTGCTTGGGAAGCATAGCAGCCTGCCATTGTAAGACTAAAATGACCGCGTCTGAATGGATGAACTGCTGGACAAATCCCCAAAGTCTTGGTCGCTTGTTGCTTTCGGCTGCGACAACGTTTTTTGAAATAGGTGTGTGTATATATATATAAATAGAGATAGAGAGGTTTTTAGCATTAGGGGCTCTACACACAAGAGAAAGGTCATGTAATCCTCAACTTTTGCTCCTTGTCACATCAGATCAGTTTTACAAACACCACAAAACATGAATTCCACATATTAATGCAAAAATCCGAAGTTTATAAAAAGAACCTTTGAGGAATAAATTTTTCTATTTCTAATTGGAATATTTTATCCAATGACGCAATTAGTTAAGTGTTTTCTGTTTAAATTCACTGGATAAGTAAGCAAGTAAACATTACATAGACAGACAGGATCGAGTTCTATTCACTGATCATCCATGTAAGAATCTTAATTGACCAGAAATCCTAAAACAGCTTAAAATAGAATGCAGAATCCCTAAACGTGTAATTACTAAAGTTCCGCAATGTCAGTCTTACGTGGGATACGCTAAAAAAACTCAAAATAATAGTATTATTAGTTCCATTAATCATTATATTAAGTAGTGTCATGTACAGGCAAAACACCTTATTTACAAGTTTAGTTTGGACGTCAGAGGAAAGAGGAAAACAAGATTTTCTAAACTAGGCACTGAGCTATAGAGTCACATGTATAGCCTAGTTAGTCTTTAATGTTTTAATTTTGAGGCTGTAGCAATGTATAGCCGGCTAGAGGAGAGATTTTTAAAGCGTGTCTTGTGGTTTTAATGGGTGTCAAAGTGCTAACAAGATCATCAACAGCCACAAACCACAAAACATGTTTATTTATTTCCCCTGCTCAGTTACTGTTCGTTCCTTTTACTATTTCACGTAAAAACCATGTTAGACACCACGTCAAAATTAGAGCATCACAGCTTTGTTGACACTGAACAAACTGCCTTTAAATTATTGAATGAAAAATATAAACATTACCTTTGCTTTCCAAGGTTTCTGCTAGTTGTCTGGCCATCCGTTCGTAATCTACCTACAAAAATGATAAATATATATATTAATAAATGAACGAAACTGCAGCCAATATTAAAAGATTACAGGTTTAAAACATTAATTAGAAGTACATGCATTGTACGGCAGATGCAAATTGAGATAGCATGTCTTGAGACCTTTGTTGCTCTGTATCTTGTTCCAGTTCTCGTATCCTATGCTCGTTTATGACTAAATCTTTGGTCAGGATAAAGCATAAGCTTCCTTATTCTAACCCTCCTGTAGACTATACTATTATTAAAATAAAATGATTACCAAAAGTATTTAAGTATTTTTAGATATTCGAATTATTTGACAATTTTTGTACTGGACCTATTTAGCCTTTGAGCTAAACGAAAGCGTAAACTACGTACATATAATGACAAGTTGATGCTGCTAAAAGGTTTTAAACTTGTGTTTCCTGAACAAGAATTAGTAGAAACGAGCTGCCATTCATCGTCAACTTGTTTGAACAGTTGTACACGACTTGTACTATTTTAACTCGAGTAGTTACCAGATGTGTTTATCGAGTTAAGACCGCACCAAAAGAAGCTTCAAATGCACGGGAACCTATAGCTTTATAGCATCAAATGACTGGTCCACAAGATCCTTGTTGAGCTCTTTCATCCCTCGTGATAGCCGTCTTCTACTTGGGTATGCTCTTTAGCGAGGACTGGAACGACTGATGCATTGTTAGAGAAGAGAGGTATGCTTTGTTTGCAATGTACGAGATGCGAGCGACGTCAAGAATTGACAATACAAATCTGTTTACAAATATTTTACATCGATGTTTGCGTTATTTTTAAAGTCAAAACAATGTCCTCGACGACGCGAGAACGACGGGAAGCAAGCGAGACGTACATTCTCTTCCTTTGTATCAAACTGTGACTGAATCAAAAGAAGCGTTATCTAGTATTCTTTGAGACAATAGCCGGTTACGATAGATAGATTTCAAGAATAAAGGAATTCGTTGGTCGATCGAGCGGACTAGATGAGAATTGTTCAAATTCTCGGTGAACATCCGGTCAATAATCGGAATGCTAATAATAATAATAATTGTACATGCCGGAGATAGTTGCGTGACACGGTACATCGGACCCTGTGGGGGTCCTGTGAGCTACAAGAAAGGTTCGCAGTACCCCTGCTAGCATCCACGTGGAGATACCTAGTAATCTATTGTAATAATATCACGATTCAATATCTTGAAATCCTGACTCGATGTTAGTCTTTGTTGATAAGGTACTTGATGTATAACGATAAAACTAAGATACATAGGACGACCAAATAGATACAGCCCAAACTAGTTTTCTTTTGCGTTTGTCAGATCAGAGGGCAGAAAAAACAGGTTATAAAGTATATTGGGTTTTCCATTTCAGAACGTTAAATGCTTTATTCAATCGAAACAGCATGTTCCCCCAACCATTTTATTTTATTCATCCATCCGTCCATTCACTTATCGACCCATCCTCCTTATCCATCCATTTATCTTTTTACTCATCCATCCATCTCGACTTAATGCAATGCCCCACTTTCGATATATGGTTGAGTGATCGCACACAATAAGATCTGAGTCGAGGCTCCGGGGAAACAATAAAATAATTGTAAGTATTCTTTTGTTTCCCCTGAGCTTCGATCTAAAACTTATTAAAAATATAAACTTACCAAAATATCGAAAGTGGATTATTGCATGGCACGAAAGAAGAACGGAGTGCAGTTCAGTTCACAGGTCAATCATGTTCGGTTGGAGCCCGCGTTCCTACAGGTCAGAACCCAGCATGAATTGAATTCTATCACGCGACCTGGGTTGTTTTTCTGGTATGTTATTACAGTAATTACATATAAACTTCAATTATAACATTAGAAACTGATGACAGATTGGATCATCATTGTCCGACTTAAAGTATCTATAGAATGCTACTGTTAGCAGTCGAGAACGTTGAAAGCGAATTCTAATTGGAGGGAAAAAAACTATAACCAATTTTCCAGAAATGTGGTTTTTACTTTCAATTTCTGGGCTCTCAAAGAAGAAAATTAGAAACATTCCACTTCAAAAAATTGGGCGAAACTGAAAAAATATGACAAGAATAGTCTGTAACACTACACTAAGCAAAGAAACGACTGATCTCAAGAGATTTCTTTGATCTTTAGTTGCCCAGATAACTTTGAAGAAGAAGAAGAAGCAGCTCAAAAACTGACAGTGTTTTCTGGTGTTTGGACTGGAGTTGCAACATGTCTGGAGTAAAAGTCAGACCGAAATCGTTTCTCAAAGTGCTTGACTGCGTTTCCCCTTTTAATTCAATTTAGAAGTCTGGTTTCTTGATTGAGTTATGTATAATTGACTCATCGAAAGTCTTTATCGGATTGGCAAAAAGTCAAGAATTCCGTGTACCATGTTTTGGCCCTTAATTAGAATATTTCGTGGTGGAATGCCTTCAGCAAAGAGAAAAAATCTTGAATCTACAGTAAATATAACTTTATACCTAGTTACTGTTTTATCTGAAGCTCATCTTTTGATTATCGACAAAAACTACGCATTACTTATAAAAAACCACTAACATCATAAAAGAAAAACATACTAAACATTGCAAGAAAATCATTTCTTTGATGAAACAAAAACTGTTAACTGTGCAATATTTACTGAAGGAGCTGTTACACTAGGCAATTTTCCTTGCAACTTGTCTTGCAATTTTGTTGGGAGACAAGTTGCACGAGACGTTGCCTAGTGTAAGATACCAAAACTGTCTCGCAATAATTTTGTTGCCGCAACCGTTGCGAGAAGTAAAACTCAGAGACACTTTTAGTATTTTACACTAGGCAATGTCTCGTGCAACTTGTGTAACCAAAATGCGAGACAAGTTGCAAAGAAAATTGCCTAGCGTAACAGTACTTTGCCAAAACTGAGCCGGCAAATTGACTTTTTAGAATGATGAAATACAGATTGTTTTGTTAAAGAAATGCGATACTATTCGTACCGCACTGTTATCATTGGAATTCTTTGTGTGATTCGAAGTATTCAAGTACAAAAGCAAATCTTTAAAAGGCTTCTTCGACTAGACTAGCAACTGCAACCCTAAATAATCTCGTTATCAAACTGTTACTTCTGTCTCGTTTGGTTCTAGTACCTTTATCACTCTATAATCTTCGACGTTAAGGTTAGGTAAGTGCGAGAAATGAATCGTGTGTGGCATTTCAGTTTGAGTAATATTAGTCCCAACTGTATGCTAGCGAAATAACAAGATAAGTAAACCTAAAACAAAATATAAAGAATTCAAAATAGCAAATAAATAAATGCAAAGAGAGTTGGTATTTGATTATTCGAAACCTGTGAAGTTGAAGTTAGTGATTATTCAAAGTTTGATAGACAAATGTCCAATACATCTCTACATTATGTAATGTTCGCTATCTTGAAGTGAAAGATTCACAGAAATCCTTGTGTGATGTAAAAGGGTCTTTTACGTTAGAGGCACTCATTTTAAGAAGAGTGCTTCTAATAGGATTAAAACACGATTTTGACACTGTGAGAACTTCAAGAAAATCCTTTCAAACTGCACGGTACCTTTTCGAGAAACACAGGAAAGCTGTCTTCACTGTCTTGGTACAAAAGCTCTTCCATTTCGTGAGCTTCGAAGATCGTACTTATTACTCGTTCTCCCTCGGGAGAGAATAACTCCGGCTCCATAGCAGCAGCGTACAACACACCCTACCTCGCTGTCTCCCGAGCGCTTCTGAATCAGGTTAGCCTGGTATCTTGGTTTAAGTATCACAACATAAACTCTGTACCGGAAATCTGACTCCATGATCGAGTTACCGAATCTGCGACGAATTGTGCAGGTATTTTTGAGAGGATTATTCGATCCCTGGACTCTTGATAGACATCTCACCTCGAGGGACGCCACCAAGGATTAGGTTTAGCATACACAAATCTGTTTTCTAGTACATTAGGAAAGTCATCTTTGTTCTTTAACATTCATGATGAACGGGTTATTTTGAAGGAATTCTAGTGAAATGCGTCTTCTTATTTCTTGTGACCTTGGTGTAATTGGTGTTAGACTCGTAGGAATGTCTGTAACTGAATTTTGTGTGTACGAAGCTCCCTGCAGCTGTAGACGAGCCAGGAAACATTAGGTCAAAGCATAGATTACTGATATTATGAGGCACCATTG
>JAADYU020003016.1:0-10936 GCA_011763375.2 Heteractis magnifica
TTGGATTTTCTCTGCCAAATTTAGTTCATTCCTCAAAAATTCAGTAGAAAATGAGAACATACCTAGACGTTTTTTAATTAAGCCATCTAAAAAACAAGCAGCATGTGTTTTATCAAATATCAAAAAAACCCTGGCTACACCTCAGGTTTTTATATTTGATAAAACACTGCTGCTCATTTTTTAAATACTACTAAATATACCTTATCTTTTGCTTTTGCAGATTCTTTCCTTTTGTCTGTTTTTTCTTTGCTTCCACTCTTCTTACGCTTATCTTTATTTTCTTGTTGTCCTACACAAATTTACAAGCAAATGACATGTCATTAGTCTTTTTTAAAAAGTGTTTATTGTTTCCCTTAGGGACTGGACAATTATTCGATGCTTACAATAAAATTCATTTGGTAAACACATTCCTTTTTATTTCTAAAGAAATTTTATTTTTTGCACTGAAAGCCCAATATCCCCTGCTTCAATAAGCCTATCTACATAAAAAATTGTGTAGTTATAGTTACCTTTTGCTGAGTTGATGTGTTTCCCATCCTCTGGCAGAGCATTTGGATCTTCCTGCACATACGAATGCTTGGTTTCAATGACATGAAACTCTATTCCTTCTTTGAGAAAGTCTCTCAATTCTATAAGCTTTTTTGTGTGAAAATCTTTGCAGTAATTAACATCGATGGACTCCTCTGCCCAAGCAGAACTTTCAGTGGCATTTTTAAGTAGAAAACCTGAATTGAAATTTTATAATGGTAAGAAATTTAAGTTTATACATTTGATCTAATGTTCCCTGTATAGATTTGATGCCCTAAGAAAAATGAAAGATGACAGAAAGTGTGCCAGAAACTTGAAATTGCATAAATGTAAAAACCAAACTCCAATCCCCTGCCTGTCCTGCCAATAATCATGGTAAAATTTTCAGATTGTTTCAGTGAGAGGGTTTTTTTAAATTTATAACATATCTGCATGGTCTCAGAATGGCACAGACTAATTTAAATGCAACTACATTTTTATTCTGCAAATCAAGCTACATTAATTACCTGGTTCATCCTTGCCAAATTTTGCAGTATCACTGCATTCTAGAATCTTAGAATCCTCTTCATCTGGACCAGTTATAGACATGGTTGGTACAGAAAGTGAAGGGGAAGCTGCACGTTGTTCAAAAGGTAGCTCAAGAAACTTAAACTCTACATGGAACTTGTGTTCTATCTTGGGGTACTCCATCTGTGACTCTGGATCCTGTTCAAGAAGTGTAAATTTTGTTAAAAAATGAAACAGTTTAAATCCTGTATTTTAAATTGTGTAAGAAGGCACAAGTTGTCAGTAACTCTTATTCTACCATCACTCCCACCAACTCCCTTCTGACAACCCACCAACACCCTAATGACCACCCACCAACACCCTAATGACCACCCACTGACACCCCACTGACCACCCACTGACACCCCACTGACCACCCACCGACACCCTACAGTAAATGTCAACAGATATTCCCCGTATTATACTAGTTACATAATCATTGCAGGTAACTTTCAATGAAATATACTTGCCTCTATTTCCTCTGGTGCTTTAACCCCTGTAATGGCATCAACTTTAATTGTCAATCGACTTTCATCTAGTGGAATATCTAAACATTGATTCAAAATGATGAAATTACAACTGGCTCCTATGTGATATAACTTTTCTGTCCATGATTATGTTCTCTGCAAACTATATAATTGAGTAAAGAATGATGTTTAAAAACACCTACAAACCTTTTAGTTTAGCAAGACCTTTAAAATAATGCTTCTCATCAGCAGATATACGATTATCATCCAGTATAGTCAGTTGACGAATAGAGTCAATTACATAACCACGGTAACCAGGTGCAAGCTGGAATACAAGTTAATAGGATATAGTAAATTTAAGGACACAGCATTATCATCAGACATCATTCATTTATAATATACATGTAGTAATTTAGTACAGTGACTGGCTAGTATATTATTTATTAATCATTATTATAAAACCAGAAAATTCTTACCACCAAAGGATTTCCCTTTAGAACTAGGTTACGTAATTTAGGAAGCATTTTGAGTATGTTGATGGTATTTTCAAGATGAGATAAGTTGTTGTAGCTAACATCTAATGAAAGAAGGTGGCTCCTATGAAAAAAATTGAAAATAATTACAAATTGACTACATAGTGATTAAAAGTTGATGCACAGTACTTACATGTATGTAATTGGCAGTATATGCCACCTGTAATGGATTACATAATTATATTTAGTTCCAAAAATGACTAAAAATCCATCTTAACTGGAAAGAATTGGAGTTCAAGTAGGTTTCTGCAGGCTTTATAATTTTATAATATAGCCACAATTTAACACACTCTGATTAATTAGCATGTGCAAGTTTGTATCAATATTATCTCAGTTAACACATGCTGGGTTTTGACTTGGAATTGAATTTGGAATTCAAGGACATGCATTTCCATGGGTGAGCTACAGACAATATATTTTGTAGAGTACTTTTATCTAGGTGGAATTTTGCAAAGTGCATTTTTCATGCTAACTTACCAAGTCTGTGGTTTCATTTGACTTGGAATGGATGCAATGTTGTTATAACTCAAGCCGAGATGAATTAAAGGCGGAGGATTTATACAAAGTGGACTAATGTCAGATATCTGATTGGCAGACAATTCCAGTTCCTAAAAAGCAAGGGGTAGTAAAGGTATAATAAACACTTTTTGGCTTCTTAATAAACAGGTATAAAACATAAAATAATAAAACATACAAGTTGGCTTTATTACTGTTGTATAGCAGATTGCATTGGTACAATAGACCTTTCCCAAATTCGCTTGGATGATCACAAAACAATGGTTCCAAGTCGAGACTGAACTTGATTCTTTTGTTTATTTGTTTATCAAGGCCAACCTCGACTTGAAACTATTGTTTCGTGATCACCCAAGTGAATTCAGGAATTTTTGGTAGCTTTAACAGCCCCCCACCCCACCCCCTTAACCTGGGCATGACTGGGGAAATGCATGATATTCACTTCCTTTTGAAGCCCCACCAGCAGAGGGAAGTGCTTTCTTTCACCTCTGCTTTGTCTTGACCAGGGCCAATCTAAACTGCCAAGAGAGGGGAATGTGCAGGGGCATTGGATCAGCAACATTCCCTTGGGGGTGGGGGCATCTTCCCATTTTCACAGACATCAAATAGCTCATTTTCATTATAACAAATTATAGCATGAAAAGGAGGCTTGGATTTCAGATGGCTAACATGCGTCCACACAAACTATGGGCGCAAAGTTCTAAAACCAAAAACCAAATGGTTGGTAACTTTTGTTCCGTTCTCCATTGTTCTAATAATTCAAAAACAACCCCTAATTTGTCTGGAATCCAAGCCTTGTTTTCATACTATAATTCATAGTGTGCGACCAGGTATAACGAAAATGAGCTATTCCAAGTCCCTGGTCATGCACAAGTTGGGTGGGGTGGGAGGGTTACATTGACTGGTGTATTATGTATATGATTAATATGGTGTGATACAGTATAACAAACCTGTAATTCAGCTGGAAGTCTCTTTGAGTCCACACTGGTGATCAGATTTGCACTAAGGGTGAATTTTTCTAGATTTCTGAATTCAAGAAGCCCTTCATCTATTTCAGTGACCTAACATAATGACACAAATTCTTTTATAGCAGTTTTCATATAAGTGGGAAAATGTACAGTACTGACTTACACATGTACACAGTACTATATAGGCAGTAACACACTGGAATGGCTTCCCATAAGAATGATTATCATACTTGTGGAAAACGTATGCTACTGACTTACACACAAACACAGTACTATATGCAGTAACACTGGAATGGCTTCCCATAAGAATGATTATCATACTAGTGGGAAATGTATTGATTGGTACTAACTTACAGCATATACACAGTACGGTATGCAGTAGCACTGAAATGGCTTCCCATTGTTTTCATGGAAATTATCCAATCACAATGTTTAGGTTAAGGTAAAGTGTGGTGCAGCTACAGTACAGCCAGCTTACATCATCATCATATATTTTAGTTACCAAATATATTCATTTGATCATTTATTCACTTACCCTTTTAGCTACAATTCTTAGGGATTTAAAATGATTCAATATAAATTCTTTACTGAGTTTTTCTGGTGTTTGTACAGCTATTTCTCTTAAAGTAGATGCTTCATTACTCCAAGAACAATCCACATTGTAAGGCACTGTGACTGACAGCTCCTCTAGACCCTCTGTTGTTTCATGGTGTGCTGTTACCTCTGTAAAACATCATAAATGAAACCAAGAAGATACCAAAAATTACTGGATTTATGATTACCAACATTTTCCAATCTACCCCATTCTCTTTCAGGATTTTTATAGTGCATTTTTATACATGCCGTCCCTGGCCTTAGTAATTTTTGACCATGTAAACAAATGTTTTGTTCTCTAGCTGGCTGGGTTACTTTTGAATTTACTTAAAGATTATAAACTTTTAATGCATTTTTGAAGACTATAAGTCTATATGGGTCAATCAGCAGTCACATCTCACCGATGCTTAGAAAGCAAAATATCATGAGATTCAAAATACTTATCTTTAGAAAAAGCTCGAATTTTGCCTTCTAAAATGTAATCTTTACCTGCACGTGATGTTGGGGAGAGCACAGCTGTTGTAGCCGTCTTGCCTTTTTGCTTTGTTAAATTCGTTAAACCTGGAATTCTCTATTCACGATAATATTTACAGTTTAAAAACACAGTCTAATAGCAACATTATCCTTCAAGGCAAAAACTACCGTGATAACATCGATATTGTTTCCTCAATCAAAGCGACAAATTTACTTATTAAAATTTTTATTGGATCGATAAATTGATAAGTAAAGCTCTTCTACTTACCCATGTACCGAATCCACATGGAAATTCCTTGACGCAAAGAGCCTTTAGCTGTGAATTGAAAGCATCGGTGACAGTACAAGGAAACGATTGCATTTTTTCCACAGATTTTTCACGTCCGAGTTTCATCAAAACAATCCGCCATTTTGGTTGCTATGTGTAATTACGCGCTGTAACTAAGCAAAGGTACCACAGGCAACCCAAGCAATAATCTAGTGCTGTCTTACGCATAAAATGAGAAAAACGGCTAAAACTATTCAAAAAAGATGTTAAAGACAACTAGGAACAACATAAGATCAAGGCATGTGCTTTATCGAATTCTGAAATTTTGTGATTTTTAGGCATAATATATTCACAGGAGCATTGTTTCCATGGGCTGCCTGTGTGTACTAGTTCCAGTCTACCACAAATTGCGCAGCCAATATTCTTTTTCACTTTTGTAAAAAGTTTTGAAAAAATGAGTGAAAAAGATAACAATTTTCTGCACATTCGCGGCGACAAGGACTTTCAGGAACGCTCTAATTCGGTTTTCTCGAGTCTTGATCGTCTTGAGCCGCAAAAGGAAGAGGAGAAGGAGTTGAAGAGAGTCATCAAAAGACGTCCAAATTTGGTACCTGATCATGTCTTACATCCTCACAAATGGACCAAATACAGCTTAGAAGAGGATGGGAGTGAGAAATTGGGAAGGATGAATGCTAATGAGATTAATAAGCATGCAGCGTTGTCTTTTCTTGATGAACTAAAAGAAAGGAAAAAGTCTGGGGAAGAAAAACATCTCCAAAAATCAGCTGATTCTTCTGACAGAGATTCAAACGTAGAAAGCAAGCATTGTTTTTCTAAACCCATTAGTAATGACGATAAAGAGATGGAAATTGAAGGGAAAACAGTTATCAAGCAAAAAGAAAGAGTTCACATGATGCCAGAATATATTGTTGGCAAAACTAAACTGCCTGCCAAACCTAAAAAGGAGTTGAATGCACCTCAAGAAGAGGGGAGTAGGAACAAGGTGGAGATAGGACACTTGTTACAGAGGCAAGAAGATGAACTGGGAGATTCAGATGTACAAGGCTCAGAGGAAGGGTCTTCTGTTGCAAATGAGGAATTTGAAAACAAGGATGCAAAGAATGAAGAGGTTAAGTTTGCTAAACGTAAAAGAAAACAAGACAAAAACATTAGGAAGCATGTGAAGACATCTGATGGTGAAGAGAATGACTAAATCCACTAGAAACAAGAAACTTTAAAATGGGTTCCTTGGAGCTTTTTCTGTACTCAAAGCAGTTGCTGCACCAAAAAGATACATGTAATTGCACAGAATGCAAGAATAGAATGAAAGAAATCTATCATTTTCTTTAAGTCATATCCTTATTGGGAATATAAAACTGTGATAGTTATCATGAAGCAATGCAAAGTCTTAGAGAAAAGTTTGAACTTTAATACAATTGTATATGTATACAATATGGCATAAGGGCTTGAGTATAAAAGTTGTACGTTATGGCAATCTTTTGCCCAAGAAAGTGACCAAGTATATTAACATTTGTTGACAATGTTTGGCTGTAGTTTAAGATCATCTTAATAAAAGGTTTCAGTTATTAACTATTTTTAATTGAACACAAATATGAAAAACAATTCCCATCATGGAAATAATTATGAAAGCACCAGGGTTGATGTCACCTGTATAGCTATCTCATTTAGGTACATTTAGTCAACTATTCAGCAATGAAATGAAATTCACTCAAAGAATAACACAATATTTCTTAAACAGGGATTGATAGACATTTATACTCTTAAATGAGGACTAGTACCATGAAATATATATGGCTGCTTTTCACCCCACTTCCACTGTGGGCAAAAACGGTCAATTTTCCTGTATGGGTATATGGTTAAAAACAAGTAGTACACTGAGAAATTATAGAACCATTTAATTCAAATCTACCAACTAATCTATTCAACTTTTCAAAAGAAATATTCCAGAAATGGAGTAGTTATTTCAGCTGTTCCCAATTTTTTTAATTCATCAATCTATGAACCTGACCATCAGCTACCATTAAGTGTTTACTAGGCCAAGTTCAAATGTGGATCTTGTTATGAGCTGAACCCAATTTTGATTGACATCAACTAATAATTGATGTAATTCCAACTGCTGATTTAGACATCAAACCTTCAGCATACCTAATTCAGTCAAGCAAATTACTAGTAATACTATATAGCAAAGCATTTAAGTCTGGTAAACAGACAGAAAATGGCAGACAGCATTAGGGTCGGCTCATGAGAAAGTTCCTCATTTGAATCAACAGAGTTGCTCCAACATCATGATACTCCCATCAATCCAGATGTTGTAGTTCTCATGAAAGTATTGTATTAGGTTTGGCTCATGAGAAGATCAACCGAACTGGGTCTTAATTTCATAACAAGAGAACATGTTTTGTCCTCTTAAATAATATATTATTTAAGATGCTTGCAATTTGCAATTACTTTATTTATCTTATATCAAAACTGTTTTCTTTTGGTGGTCCTTTCCTGGAATAGCTTCGGTCCTTCCTGGTATCCATAACCTTGCGACGCATCTCTCGTGTGAAACCTTCTTTCTATGACCTTGTCAAAGAAGTTTCGCAGTTTTCTAGAGTTCAAGTGGCCCGGTCTCAGTTGAGTTGGATCATTGCAGTTTATATTGATTACATCGGCGCCTATTTCGTCAATTAAATTCATTGCTCGTGCAGAGCTGGAAACCCTGGACGAGCCTGCCTGATCAAGTTTTGTTCCTACGACAAGAACCGGGATTTGATTGCCAGCAAACTGTTCAGGGTCGAAATCTTCTACGGAGTCTCCCCCAAACCAGCTTTCATTTGCCTTAGAGTTTGAACCACTGCTTGAGTTACTGGAATTTAAAACCTCGCCCAGCCACTTTCGTAGGTTGGTAAAGGATTTCTTATTGGTCAAATCGTGAACAAGGATTAAACCATTGACGGAGTGATAGAAGATAGAACGACTCATCTCGTGGTTGGCAGACCCTCCGATGTCCCAAAACTCGAGGAAAAAAGTCTTGCCTCCAGGCATCCCTTCTTTGTAATCGTACAGTTTGACTTCGACAGTACAACCAATAGTCCATGCTGGACTCTGTATACTCTCTTCGTGACAAATCAGGTGTACTAAAGAGGTTTTACCGACACCTGAATCACCGACCACGAAGATTCGAACCTTTTCTACGGCAGCCATTTTGTCACTCGGCCCAGTCCATAAGAGAGAGAGCCCAAAGGAAGCCCAAGCCTAATTTTTTTGTACACTATCCATAAACATTTCGTTTAATTGGTCATTTGCATCAAATTTGACGGGCACTTTGCATAAACACAATAGTTTTCGTGTGCAGCGAAGGATAACAAGCTATTACATTTGCGTTAAGTATCTCTCAAAGTCGAGAATAAGAAACCAGTAGCACATCTACGTTAGTTTTTCTATAAGGAGGCAATGGTTTCTAAATAGCCCACTTTCGACATATGGTTGAGTGATTACACACAATAAGAACCAAATCGAGGCTCCGGGGAATAACAATGAAATAATCGTAAGATACGATCGAGTATGTCATGTTTCTTCAAGCAACATAATATACTCAAGAAACAAAAAACATACTCAATCTAATCCTTTACCAAGCAAATAACATCGAAATAATCGTAATTACTCTTTTGTTTCCCCGGAGCCTCGACTCAGATCTTATTGCGTTGCGATCACTCAACCATATACCGAAAGTGGGCTATTAGGATCTGATAGACCTTTGCGGCTTGGGCATAATATTTTCCCATTTCAGATCACGTGTCATTCCCCTGGGTTTTATTTCTCTGTTTAATGGTAACGCTTGAGAAGAACATTAATATGGATGTAGCTCAAACAAACCATCTTATTCCCAAGAGGATGACATGTGGTCTGAAATGGGAAAACATTACGTCATATAGCCGAAAAGGTATATTAAAGTTCATTTCGCTTTTTAAGATTTTCTATTTACGACGAGATCTTGAACGTATTCTATGGTACGACTCTATCTTCCATGGCAATATTGATACTTATTTATTTGTTTGTTTGTTTGTTTTTGTTTGTTTGTTTATTTATTTATTTATTTATTTATTTATTTGCAATATTTATACAGGCAGTCCAGTTCAGCTAAGGCTGGTTTACATGGAGGCCTGTACATTTAACTAAACAACTAATAATAAATTTACAAAAAGCAAGGATTACATTAAAAAAATATATAAACTTAAACTATGTATGCTTACTTATCACCAACTGCAAGAATGGAGTTTGAAACCCTTCTTAAATTTAGGCAGGGACGTTTCCTTTCTAAGGTTACTAGGTAGCGTATTCCATACTTTAGCCCCGTATAAGCGAAAAGAACCTTGATATTTTGAAGTTTTGCAAGGGGCAGGCGGAAAAGATATTTGTTTCGAGTGTTATATGAGGGCCCTGAAGGGGTAAAATGGGAGCTGGCATTGTCTTTTTTTTTTTTTTTTTTTTTTTTTGGCTGGGAAAATGGGGTTGGGTGTCCCGGGGCTGGGGTTTTGCCACTGGGAATGGGGTTCGGTTTTTACCTATTTTCAAAAACTCGAAAAAACCATGCAGTGCTCCTAAGTACTGCCATATCACACCATTTTTACGTGAGCTTCATTGGCTCCCAATTAAGTATCGTATTAACTATAAGATCATAGAGTGGTTTTCATTAACCCGTGAAATACACTTTAGCGTATTACGCTTTATTACACTTCGGTTCTTTTGTTTTCATTGTGTCTATCTGACTATTACACTCTAATAAGTACACTTTGTTTCACGGGTTAATGAAAACCACTCTATTGATTACCTTTAAGGCGATACATGGTCTAGCACAAGTCTATTTAAGCGAATTACTTACTATTAAGGCGCCATCAGCACATAATCTAAGATCATCCAGTAGCTAGTCTCGTTCTTAGTGTGCCTGCTATTAAATCTAAAGTTACACTCTTGGAGATAGAGCGTTCATGTTTGCTGCTCCTAAGCTTTGGAATTCCCTCCCTAGTGAGCTTCGCGAAATTAAATCTATTGATACTTTTAAACGTCATCTTAACATCATCCTTTTTAAATTAGCTTATAATTAATTATTTCTTATTTAATATTATTATTATAACTTGTTGTTATTATATTATATCTATATTGTTATTGTTATATTTTATTATATTTAATTTTTTAAATTAATTTTTAATACATTAATTAATTATTAGGGTAGTAATAGTTAGGTACTTAGCTGTAATGCGCATTTGTGATCATTTTATGGAATCTGCGCAATATAAATTAATAAATTATTATTATCATCATCATCATCATCATCATTATTATTATTATAAAAACCCGCAGTTTTAGATCATTAAAATTCTTAAAAGACATTAAAACGAACTTTGACACTCTGCCTGGCACGTATCAACATGCTGTACCCAGTCCCACGCATCTACTGGTCAGCGGTATCCCTCAGTAAAGTGTAAAAATGGCGGTGAATACTCAAATTGTAATTGCTGAAATCAACTGACTGAGACTGTGAGACTGCATGGGATTTCGAGGAGGATTTAATAGACCCCCTCCCTTTCAGTACCCTTTTATATTATGGAAATCGCGCGAGTCGTGAAAATCGATTGAGCAATCTTTTGAAAAAGCCCGCAAAACCTCACAAGCCGTGCTTAAACTTTGCCCAACCTATCCCCGTCTAAAATTGGCATCCCACCACCCCTTCCCATAGGTTGAAGTTTCACCTAGAAGTTGCATTTTCGTCTCTCGGACACCAAAACAACAAACCATAAATTCAAGATCACTTCAGTGAAATTCATTTTTCAAACATTTAAAATTTGCGAACCAACATGGTTTAGTCTCCCAATTTGCTTTTTCACAAATGACATTCAAAGCTAAAATCATGTTTTTTGGTTAATAAGCAGCTTTTTTTGACATTAAATAGCTCAACCAATACAAAATAGAGTGGTTTTCATTAACCCGTGAAATACACTTTAGCGTATTACGCTTTATTACACTTCGGTTCTTTTGTTT
>JAADYU020003127.1:0-10924 GCA_011763375.2 Heteractis magnifica
AAACCTCAAACAAAGAGTCGTATTCCCAAGAGGTCTGAATTGGGAAAACATTATGCCCAAGCGAATTAGGTCTATTTATGTAAGTCGGAGTGAAGTATTTACACATTATCTTGGAAATGGCTTTCCTCCAGTTATATTTGTAATATGAACCTGTAGTTAATTATGTTGTGGCTAAGAATTCATGATCATAATTATATTGTTTTTATCCTCACAAAATTGCTCCACCATACACTGAATGTCAATATGGTGTCCAATTTGAATAACTATTGTTCCGGACTATTACTAGCCTCATGTTCAAGTGGAAACATAAAAGTGTTTTCACATGTATGAGAGGCTACCATCAGTCCAGAACAATAGTTATTCAAATTGGACACGATATTGGCATTTGGTGTATTAAGCAGTTAGTTTTTATTTTTACCTGAAGATGACCTAGATTTTCTTTTTCTGAACTGTGACATATGTCAAGATTGCAGCAATATTTCTATTAGATTTTAATGGTAATCAATTATAAATTGCAATGGGCTTTGCAGTGCTTAGATTTATACTTTTAATCCCATTATGGCTCATTAGAGTGCATTTAATAATCAGCTAACATTTGATTACTAGAGCTTTAAATTAAAGACATTGTATTACAAGTGACAGTAATGTAATAGTAATAGAACATGATAAGTGTGGATTGTTAATGGTAAAATCCAAAATACACTAAAGTTCTTGTTACTAGTAGATATTTTTATGAAGCATGCATGAAATAAATGTGTTACTTTATAGCTGAAGGAATTATATTGTTATTGTATTCATTGTTTGAGAAATTTTCAGCACCTGTCTAGTGGTAAAGGTAGGCTCTTTTTTTTGTGGGTACATTTCCACATAAATTATCCAACCTCTTCCTCCTGTCCAGTATTTGCTTCAGGGACTCAGGGACTTTCAGAATAGACCCCTTGCAGCATGTTAGAATGCAGCTCAATCTGGTGGACAAAACAATGGATTCTAGCTCTCAAGAGAGCAAAAATCTTTTGTTTTGTTCCCCAGATGGAGCTGCTCTGATGACATGTGCAAGGGGTCTATGGAGTAATGTCTGATACAATACATTGTCAGAAGAGGGAAAAACAACCTTTACTAAAGATCCTTTTGTGTGTGAAAGATCCAAAATTTCATTTTTGGTTGTTTCACAAAACAAACTCATTTGTAACATCAAGCAGTCAAAATAAATCAATTCAAAACAGTGGCAAAATCATTGGATGGGCTATAGTCCCCTAGCTCCCTGGCTCTGTGATCCCTGTGCTTTAAGTTTAAAAAAAGACCTTTTAACTCATCCAACAAAAACATGTATCACTGAGGTTTGGAACAAACACAAAACTGGATCCTAAATGTGAATGTTCGAAAAAGTTATGACCCTCAAATTGTATTTGGAAGGGGTCATTCATTCATTCTGGTAATTTTTTCACTTTATACTGCAAAGTTAAGTTCCCTATTTTTTATGTAGTGGTCTTCACTCATAACTACTTTTCTTTCTTTCTTATTTCATTTCACTCCACTTTCTCAGTGATTATTCATTTAGTTTCCCAAGCACTGAAACCTGAACAAGACTTTTCCTTTTTTTTGTTTTATGTATGGGCTTTTTACTGAAGAAGCCTTAATTTTTTCCCCATGATATTAAAATATATTTGCTCTTAAAAAACATAATTTAATGAATACTTTTAAATCAATTCATAAAAAAGAAAATATATGTGGAAGGGGATTTGCATTAATGAGTTGATATTGACTTCTTTGTTTTCATTTACAATTTCATTCCTATTTATCATCATTTTTCATATAATCATATTTACCAGAAAATTTAATTTTTCACACAGGTATAAAAAACCCTTGTTGTTTAGGAAAATGCCTATCCCACTTAATGCTTATTCCTCAAATTACAAGTCTCAGTAATTGCAATTTTTTCTATAGAATATTGTGAGACATTTTGTTGAAGTTAAAAGACTGAGAAGTTAAAAGATTTTGATTTTCAGTTAAAGCTGGTAAGGCTGCTTGTTTCATCACTGACAGTGACCTTTACGGCCAAATAAAATTCACTTTTTCAAATGTCATAGCATTTAGTCCACCTCCATAAACTATGCATGGTTGTAGTAAGGAAAAATTGCCAGTTCATCTAAATTTCTGGCAAAATCCTGCAAAGATACTGCATATACCATTTAAAAGTAATGAAAGACATTACTATGAATATTTTGAAATAGAATTTAATTCATTTTCTAATACAATTATGATTTTAAATTCTGGATATTTTTCGGTCGTTGAAAACTAATATCAATGCTTTAAATTTAAATTCAAGCCTATATTGTTTAAACAGGTCTATTCTTTCTGAAAAAAATTCTTTTAAGCTTGAAAATGTAATTGAAGATTTTCAATATGTTTACATGCAAAAGTGAAGGTCAAGGATAGACATTCCTCCAAAATTAATATTCATTTCTTTTGAATGTGTTTTAAGAGTGTTAAATAAGTCCTTTTTTGGTATAGAAAATGAAAATCCAATACCACCAATTTTATTGACTTCAAACTAAAAGAGCCCTGAATTATTAATAATGTGGCACATGTGGGTAAAGAAGAAGATAGTTTTGTCAATATTTACAAGTGTAACCATAGAAACAGATAAATATTTCTATATTTTCAACATGGAAGTCAAATATTCACAGTCATGAACATCATGATTTAAATGAACACACAGGTATCACAGAAAAATGTACTTATAAGGAAAAACTGGGGATTTTTTATTTTAAGATTATAATTACAGGTGATAAGCCATTTACTATCTAGAAAAGGGAAAAAATGACAGTCACTAAATGTTTAGCATTAAAAGAAGAGATTTTGTCATTTTTCTTTTAATTTTGATTCCTTTTATCTTAGCAGTGTTTTACTACTAGCAACTTTTTGGTCTTACTTTATTGCTATGTAAAATTAAATTAGTTTTTTGAAAATTAAGGGATTGTTCAAGTACAAATTATACTAGTATTCATGTAAACATTAGCTTCTTACAGTGAAATCATTGTTGAAGGTATATTATAGTGCAGAGTGCATACCAGGAAGTGGCCAAATGCCCAATAAAAGTATTTTTCATTTTTGTGGTAAAAGAGATGAAAACCTTTACAGTTCAACATTTGTACATTTTTAACCTTTACACTTGTCCACTGGAGGTGAAAATCTGCACCAAAAAAAATATCACCGTGACTAAACCATCAAACCAGAGCTTTTGTTTTCACAGCTTCATACAAAAGAATAGCACATTTTAAAATTTATTACAAAAATCGTGAATTTATTACTAGAGAGAAAACCGTTGTTCCATTAATTCATTCATCACGTTTATCCATCTTATTACAGTTAGGAGTGCCAGGAATAGCTATTTTTAGAACCAACGAATCAATTCACAATGCAGGAAGTCGTAACTGTCATTGCAGTTCTTGGAAAAAAGAAAAACAGGAATTTTTCGTGAGCTGTATGTGGTCACAGTTACAGGAAATACTCGGGGCGTTTTTGAGTTGTCAGATTGGCAAAGGAAGTAATTGGACGTGACAATCGTATCGTATACGATCGCATTAGTTCACACTTTAACAAGTTCCGGTTTCATATTTCAATTCCTTATAAGGAAGAACTGGGAAAAGTCCCTCATCCATTTACTTTCGATTTATAGCAGTTGATAAGACTATGAAAGCAGATTAAACAAATAAACCAAGTTCAATTCCAGTCTTCTTTTATTAACGTATTTTCTTGTAATTTAATTCATACCCACCGATAGTAGATATGGTTTTCAAACATGCCTCATGTTGACATTGACTAACAATAACAAATAAAAAAGCATTTTCGAAGCGCCTTTGTGAACTGGATTTACATATATTGTCTCGTGATTTTATTGAATAAATAGATCAACTATATATTTTCCTTTTAAACCATAAATATGAAGTATTCCTTAGCATAACTGACCTGAGAAATACATATCTTTATAACTATATTTGATATATTTGTCATAACTTAAAGAGAAAAATTAAACCGATGTTTTCAACTGGTTTTCTTATAGCATTGAAATGGTTTTTCAAGAATATTTATACGGTATTACATCTCTTAGAAAATACTAGCAGTATGACTATCACCTTAACTGAAACATTTGGTCATTTCTCTGGTCAACAGAGATCTTGAAATACCTGATTTCAAGATAGAACTTGTTTCTTTCAATTAAATAACGCTTCTTTCCTTTTCTCGTTCTTACAATGGAGCATGTTTCGAGCCCCTTCGAACGTGCTCTTGGCGTCACGCACCTGTTGCTCTAGACAAACCGAGAATCTACAAGAAAGTTCATATCTTGTAAAGCAAGCACAAGTCCTTCTTGTTTAATATGTGTTTAGGCTAGATCGCAATTGCCACCAAAGCAAGGCTTGACAGATAAACAACAACTTCTCAAAAGCCACAGTTTAATTACAATTCTTACGAATTTTGATTAAGATATACTTGACATCCTCCATGAATATGTTTCATAACTTGTTCTTTCAACTGGCAAATCTGTTTCCGTAATTCCAACGCTTCATTCTGAAGTCCCGAGTTTTTCTCTTTGAGTTCATTCACTTTTTTCTCAAGGTCAGCTTCTTTTTCTAGTTTTCTACGTCGGCACTTCGAAGCAGCGAGACGATTTCGGAGCTTTTTTCGTTCGCTTTTTACAGCTTCCTGTAGGTCTAAGTCGATTGGAGGCAGAGGGGGTGTGCCAGGAACGACCTGCAAGGAATCTTCTATCTTCACTTTACTTAATTGACTCTGACTACCGTAGCTAAAGTTTGTAGCAGCATTTTGAAACTGCGTAGGAACATTCAAAGTGATCCCAGTGTTCTGAAACTGTGGAAAAATCTGCGAAGTAACACTTCCAGAGCGTACAGATTCAAGCGGAAGTTCACCAGTTGAGATCGTAGACAGCGTGTTTGAAGGATAACTTCGAGCTGTGTTCAAACTCTCTGCACTAGATACTAGCATTTGTGCCGCCATAGGAATAGTAGAAGACTCCAATGAAACTGGGGCTTGGGTAAATACAGGTCTTGTGGGCATCCCAACGCTTGAAGTCGTTTGATTTTGAGTTAGAGCATTTGTAACGCCGTTAGTAGATTCACCCGGTGGACCTTGCTCCTGATGAAGTTTCTGAAGAGCTTCCAGGAATCCTCTAGCGTATAGTTCTTGTTGCTCTGTTACGGTTAGGTTCGTGTTTGAATTCTTCTGTCCCTGTGGTGTTGGAGTAACAAGGGATCCACAATTCAAAATCAATTTTTCGAGTTCCGGTGAAGCTAACTTGAGTAAGTTCAAATCCGGCGAAGTAAGAATTGAGTTATCAAAAGGGTTTTGGCTGCGAACAGTGCTGTTCAGGTCGAGTTTCATAGCTGTTTTGTCGTACATCGTGTGTTCAGATGAAGAATCTATTGGCATAATCTCGTCCTCGTAAAAAGGGACGTCCATTCAATCCAACCAGTCTCGCTAAAAGAACTTTTATAACTTCCGAATCAGCTGTGCTGAGTGAAACGATGTTCTACACTTGATTGAACCATACTTTTATTCACTACGCGTTTTCAAGATATACTTGGGTTAATTTTGTGTATGATGTAATGCGATTTCTGATTGGTTAGCTTGTTTAATTATTCAGAATGCTCGATTTCTGATTGGTCAGTCTGGATTTATGTGTCTCCCATGGGATTTTTCATGTGACATCTCGAATATACCGATGACGTATTCTTCAAAACACGCCGTAAACAAAAGCGTATTTCCAAGGACAACGAGATAGCGCGAATTTTCCCATCGAAAATCGAACGTGTTTTCTATTAAATGTCGAAGTCACGTCCTTGGAAATAGTTTATTATACTAAGATCGATACTTTTTGTACCAAAATACCTGAGTTTATTTCGATTCCATGGCAAAATCAAGAGATCTCCCCAAATTAGATCGAGGATATTGAAAAAGACTGAAATGCGAGATGAAATCCGTAGATTTGTCAATTGTTTGACATTTCAATGCTGTAATCGTGCCAGAAAATTAAAGGTTTTAGTTCACGATATGACACAGCAAGTTTCTGTACGACTGCTCAAGTGTTTCTTCTAAATTTCTGCTGATTTTACTAAAAATATAACCAAAGCCTACGCTCATGTGAACTGTGTGTTGAAACGTGACTTGCACAAATTAATTAGCACAACAAAGCGTAGCGACGTATTGTGCCCCACCTTACTTTCTACGTCAATCAAAAATTTGCAATGCTAAACACAAATTCCGGAAACGGAACTTATCAACCAACAAGCTTCGATGGTTTCCTATCCTGTGAATTATTGCTCAACCGGAAACAAATCCTTAAACATGGAAGTGCATATATGTGGAAACGACTTTCTTTTGTCTTCTTTTTTCCTGCAGAATGTTTTTTCTTGTGAATTATTTTAACTTAGAAGGGCTTTCGCTAGTTTGTAATTACATTTTTTATAATTTGTTATATTTGGGCCTTTTGAATATGTGAATTTGACCCCGATACAAGGGTTCCAAGAAATACAAGAACTCGAGGGCGTTTAACAGATTTTAGATTAGATTTCAAGAAGAAAAAGTTTTTCTAAATTTGAACAATCACACTTTGGCGCCAAAAACAGGACACGCCCGCGCCGTCTTCGACTTTTGGCGGGAAAGAATCTCGACATGTACACTTTCGTTTTAGGAAGCCTCAGTGGAAGCCTCTTTTCGGTCTTTTAGTTATGTTTTAAGATTGGCTTGGGAAAAAATCAAAAAGATAATAATAAAAAATAATGGCAGGTGTTTCTCGAAGCCATGCGTCTTCAAATGATCTAAAATCCAACGAACTAAGAAATGGAAATGCTTTTTTTACTCCAGGACAGCGTACACAAACGACCGGTTCTTTAATCTTTCAACAGAGCACAGATAATAGTGCTAAACGACGATTTACCGGTAGTTCTAGTTCTTTTCCTGAAAGAAAAAGAATTTCAGTCTCTTCAGATCCTTGTTTAGTTTCAAATGCGAGTACATCGTCACTCAATAGACCAGATCAAGGGCTTGATCAAGGTTTGTGCGAGAGAGACATCACTTTGTACAAGAATAAAAATCGCCTTTTTGAAGAACATGAAGAAGACGAGGAAGGTGTTAAGGTAAATTAACTTAAGTAATTTAAGCCTAGTTTTCTTCATTTTTTGTAAGCTTTTTTCAGGAGTTAAGCTTACGTTGTTTATTAACTTAACTTAAGATTATAAGCTTATTGCAAAAATTAGCTAAGCTTAATTCTCCTTACATTTTTTTACAATAATATTAAGCTTAATTGATTGAAGAATATACACTGAACTTACTGAAATTTTCCCTTACTACATTTTTAGTGCTTTGAAAATATTTATATCCCTACTTCTTGTACTTTAGACTGTTTTATCTACTGTGTGGAGTGGAGGAAAATTGGGTGTGGCATATTATGATACGAACTCAGCACAGGTCAGCTTAATGATGGATATCGTGGAGACAAATGACTTTGAAATTTTGAAAAGGGGTTAGTAGAATCTGAAAATATCACAATTATCCATTCATTCTTCGTTTCGTAATAGTAACAAAAACTGTTTATTAATATAGATAATTTATTAACATTTATTATACACTTAATTTTCAACAGTGAAAGATCAGGTCAACCCTGATATTATAATAACAAGTTCAAAGCAAGATGAAAGATTTCTGGCTATACTAAGAGGAATAGGTAAAATTATGTTAGTATTGACTAGCTCCAGTGGCATTTTTATTTAATTTTTCTTTCATTTACTTCACTTACTAACAACTGAGAAGGTGATCATACCTGTAAGACTGTCCTTCGTGGTCTTTTGTTTTACACTCCCACATTATAAAATCTGAAATCTGACTTTTTCTCAAAATGAAATAACAGAGGGAGAAAATAATGAAGAGACGATGTTTAAAACAACTGAGGTTGAAGTTCTTCCAACTATCGATTTTTGTAAGTATAATTGGGTATAAATAATGTTCATTAATTTTCTTGTCTCTGAATACCTTTATTTTACTAATATTGGCTATACTATCTATTGTCTTTCCATTAGCGCTAGAAGTATGCAAGAGACGTATTGTTTCTATCATTGGACTGCCAGGAATGCCTGAACACTTTAATGACATGGAAAGAAATGTATTCTTTAGTTCCCTTATCCCTTTTGACAATATAAATATGGTAAGTTGTTATAACCTTAGAAACGGATGTAAAGTGAATGCGTTCGGTGTGTATATATAGAGAATATAATAATAAAATAGCAATAAAATAGCAATGCCAATTCTTTCTATATGTTATGACCTTAGTTTAGCAATGCTTTTGGCATGACTTTTCATTTACTTGGTATCCAGATAATGTCGTCACGCCTTATTGAACAATCATCCCCAGTGGAAATGAACTGAGTAGTTTAACCGCCCACCCATCCCTGCCAAGTACTTTGTGTGGGTGCTACTGTTTCTTTTCCCGTATGAAGAGGTTTTATCAAAAAATACAAAAATATTTAATTCAATTCCTCTGTGTGACCTTTGTAGGTTCGTGCAGCTGGTGCTTTGATTAAATTTCTTGAGAAAAAACGATTTGGTTTGGAACTTGAAGACCTTGATGTACATGTTCCCATCTTAGCACTAAAGGTCTTTTCCTTGTAAGTAAAAGGCTATTTGACAAAAGAACAGAAATATATGAATAACATATCTTTATAAAATACTAAATAAAATAGCAATGCCAGTGCTTGTTTTATCTCAGTCCGTTTCCTGCATTCATTCTGTGAAGTTTGTATTAGCTGTTGTCTTTGACCTTTAACACTTTTGAATCATAGGAAAGATATGGTGATTGTCGACGATAACACTTACAGGTGGGTTATTAGGAGAGGTTTTTTCCCCGTGGTTTTGTTTTTATATCCGAATGACATTCACCTGATGATGTATACCTCATGTGACATGAGCCAGCAATTAAAAAGAATGAAAAAGCACGAGAACCGGAGTGGGGCGGGGGTGCCTGGGTGGGACTTTCCATACGGAAAACTATGATTTTAGTATCCTTCGATAATGATGTTCATAATAAATGTGTCTTGCTCTTGATCTTTCTTAAACGCAGTGCTCTTCAGATATTTAGAAAAGAGTCACACCCATCAGTTTACAAGCAAGGGACAAGCACTAAGGAAGGACTCTCCCTTTTTGGTAATACTGCAACTGCTCATTCATTAATTAACTGAATTCGTATTTCACTGGTCACTGCCTCTGCTAAAGAATAGAATTCCATGTATTTTCGTATAATATTAATTAAAAATATTTTTTGTCGGAAAAAAAAAAACAAAAACGAATGATAGGAACACTCTTTTCTCGATATCACAGGTGTTATGAACAGGACACGATCATCTCTTGGTAGTCGTTTATTAAGGTCAGGTAACAAAATGCCGCTGGATAACACTTTTAAACACTGTCATGTTGCTAGTCTTGTCAGTGCTCGGCAAGCCAACATTTTGATGATTAGATTCAGTGCCCCTTTTTATCGTCCGTTGTATTACAACTACTTTTTCTTCTTCTTTGATTCCTTTTAAACAGAATATGGTTTATGCGTCCCACTCGGAACATAGAGGCTTTAAGTCAAAGACAAAAAGCCATCACTTTTTTTATGTTTCCAAGAAATCAAGAGCTCGTATCTTCTTTACAAGACTGTCTGAAGAACATCAAAAATATATCCGTAAGATTACATTAAAATGAGGGCAAAAAATGGTCATTTTTTAGTCATTCTTTAAGCCCAGTTGGGATTTTAGGCCGATATGTGATCGAAAAGTGCGTGCATTTGCTTCCGTAAAAGGATCGAAGCAACGTCGTTTTAGCATACCCGCTGCGACAAATAGCATCACGTATGACGTAGTGAATCGGACTTTGATCGATCGGACTTGGTTCGTTTCCGATTAAGTTTATTTCGTCACGATAACACTACGTCTACGTCTGAAAGCAGTGACGGCGATGAGAGAGCCGCTGTTAAAGCACCGAAAACAATATTCAAATGACTCTTTTAGCAAATATTTACCCATTTGAAGTCTTATAATTCAGATAATCGAATTTTGATCTTATTTGATTCCTTTCTACATTTTTGTTGTTCTTTTTAAAAACTGTTTTTCGCTGCTTTCCTAGTTTAATATTTCCCTCCTCTTTCTATCATGACTCTATTTCATTGAGATGCTCATCCATTCATTAAGATAGTTTATCATTCTTTGTAATAACAGAGAATACTCAGTAGAATGAAGACAGCCCAAGCATCTGTAACAGACTGGCAAGCTCTTTACAAGGTTATAAGTTGGATATTCTAATTTTACAGTGAATCAGTTTATGATTATGACTCAGTTTGCTTTTCATTATGATAATTATAACTTTTACTATCAAAAATTTGGTGATAGAAGGAGAATAGAGGGGAACGCGATATTTGACTCAACCCTTTTTGTAGAGTTATTCATAATTACTATTGTTTGCACTGCATTTCACCCTTCGGTGCCCAGTGCGACGTTTTGACAAACTTAAGAACTTCACACCAGCTTTTAAGACTAAACTTTAAATAAATTAATTTTTAATTTATTTATTTATACTCCTATTTTACTTTGTAAAAAGCTGTCGTCGTCCCGAAAGAGGATACGACGATGGAAGATAGGTCATTCCAAACCATCTTGTTGAGAAACAATGCAACTGACAATACCAAAAATGGCTTCCCACGTTTGGCACTGAATGCCCAAGCGATGACAGAATATGCATGATCATATTAACGCAGGCCTAGATCTTGAAACGACCTGCCATCTATGTCTACCTCTTTTGGCGACAGCAGCTTTTTTTTTTTTTTTTTTTTTTTTTTTTTTTTTTTTTTTTTTTTTTTTTTTTTTTTTTTTTTTTT
>JAADYU020003238.1:0-10920 GCA_011763375.2 Heteractis magnifica
ATAGATAGATAGATAGATAGATAGATAGATAGATAGATAGATAGATAGATAGATAGATAGATAGATAGATAGATAAACGAAGGTTTTACAATCCCTTAGAAATATAGACTCATCATTGACTGACTAAACGTTTCTGAACCAGGAATATTTCCAAGAGAGAGATTCTCTTAATTTCAGTGATCTCTCGCTTCTTTAAGGAACTAATTAAAAAATTATATTGTTGCATGCTTCAAGAACTAATTGTGGATGATATATACGAATTAAGGCATGTCTTGTTTAATCCGTAATCAGGGACCGATTAATACACAAACTACGAAATAACAAGAGATATTACAAAGAGAACTAATCCGAAAACATGATGGTACTCGGTTGCTGTTTGTAGTACACAAATTTGTATACTATAAATGTACGTAATAAATAAATGTTGTATACTACAAATATCAACCGAGTACAATCATGTTTTTCGGATTAGCTCTCTTTGTGTTCTACCTGAAATTGTCAGGAACTCAAGAAGAAATATACTTTTGGTATCCTGAGCTTAAGACTAAATAAATGCTGAGGTTTATTTGATGCGCTACCGAGGAGCAGAAAGTTGACGTAATCTTAGTGCTGATGGTACTTGTGACTTCGTACAGGTCTCTAAGGTTACCCTGTGTTCGTGGCAATATGTAATTGAGACCTTTGATGGCCTTTGAAGAAAATTGGAGCCTGACAACCAGCATTGATTTTAAACATTAAATTTTACTCGTTCAGCAAAATGATTGAAGATTGCAATGAACTTTCTCGAGCAGTTTCATCTCTTTATTGAAACCAATCAATTCTACCGGTCTACGTTTCTGATGATTAACCTGTTAAGAGTGGAATGGGTAAATATGTATTTATAAGACTGTCTTAGGAGTAGCGAATAAATATCGCCAAGACATGCAATTTGTTATCTTTCGAAATGTCTTTTCTTTAAATTTGCTACACAGCGTGGGTCAAAGCTATATAGGTTCAAACAAAGTTAAACGCCCTGCCAAAAATCTGGAATTTATAAGTTGATTTTTCCAAAGAGAGGAAAACCGGAGAACCCGGAGAAAAACCCTCAAAGCACAAAAGAGAACCAACCAACAATTCTACTCATATGTGAAGCAAGCCCGACCCACGACCACAGTGGTGAGAGGCGCGGCGCGTTAGGAGTGCATTAAAGACGCACATCTCCTGTGCTATCCAAAGATAGTCCTCATGTCTGTTTGATCAATTTTAGCATAACAAACGTGTGAATGAATCCCTACTGCGGTGTGTTACTATTCTTGAAGACAAAGACGCACCAACTCAACACGACAAGTTGTAATTAAGCTTCAATCAACTCGCGTGTTTTGTCCCACGGATTGTGTAACTAGGATCTTTTGGTCATTCTTTGGTTCTGCACGATCACTGTCTATCTATCCATCTCTTCATATTTTTTAATCTATTAAATTTTAGTTGTTTGGTTGTTAGTGGGACAATTACAAAAGAGCGAGGTTCCAAAACTAGGCGAATGCCCAAAGAGCGATCCGGAATACAGAAGTTGGTTTTGCGGATGGAGTAAAAACGGAGAACCCGGAGAAAAACCCTCCAAGCACAGGAAAGAACAGCTCTTTAGCAGCGCACACTACCCACGCTTCCTATCATAGTTCAGTCCCATCATGATTAACCAGGTTGTTTTCTAAGTATTACGTTCTCTTGCAAGTAATACGTTTAATAAATGAGGTCTAGCGCTAGCGCTTCCTGTTTTGTAGCTTCCGTGTTATTCAAGACACATCTGGAACACTAACATCTCGCTACCTGGTTGATTCCAGTACCTTTTTAAACACGCTCTTTCACTTCTGGTGTTTCATAAACATTCATTCAGTAATGCAAAATGAAATTTAAAATCCAATGACTCGCGGTGTTTTGTAATCACAATTATAGCATAGACCCAAACGTACCAAAAAAATTATCACGGGGCTTTACCGGTTTCTTGCAGTGAATGTGGGCCTCGCTTGTAGGTCCTTTTTTGATCCGTAGGGCAAAGTTAAGTTCTTGTTTTCATCTTGAAAGCTATAAAATTTGTCCGCATTTCATGAGCTAAAGCAGGTTTATTGATAAGTGTTTATGCAGGAAGAAAGGAAAGATTTAATGTATCGGGGGAAAAACAAAACTAGTGTTTATTTTGGAGAAAGAAGGACCACTTTAAACTTTACCATCCTAATTAATGCTTTAAGCCACAGGCAGGAAACTATTTGATAGTGCTTTCTTTTTCAAAAACTTTCTTTTTCAAGCAGCAACAGTGTTTCAAGTGTACTTTAATTGACCATTTTCACATTTTCCGGACTAGTTAAAGATATGTCTTGACATTAATTAGATTCTTTTTGAATCCCTAAATGTAGTCCGGAACTGGCACCTACCTTGTTCTCTTAAGTCCCCCATATTAGACAGCCATCAAAAATTGGACTCTATCTGAGAATATTCCTTCTATTTATCATCAATATCGGCTTAAAATCTCATTGCCAACTTTGGTTTTCCGTTTTCAAGTGCTGAGTCAGATAAAGATTGGTCCTTATCAGCTTAGCGTGGTGTCGACTCAACACTGACAACTGAGTCTCTCATGCATCCACGTTAATGTTGCATTTCTCTCTATAGTATAATATGTGTATAAATTTGTCAACAATCTTCCATCAGAATGATATAAGAATTAACCTTGATTTTAGAGTTAAAAAAGAGGTTTTCCTTGCTTGATGGCTGTTGTGAGACTTTTGCCAAAAAGAAAAAAAATATATGTTTCGAAAAAGCGATGTGATTAACACCCTACTTATCAAGTTGATTCTTTTTTTATTGCTCTTTTTCATTCGGTAACTTTGGTAATATATTCTGATCATTTTTTTTTTTTTTTTTTCCTTTCTTTCTTTCTTTTTTTAATTAATTTCTTTCTTTCTTTTAATTAATACTGATATGTTCTACTCAGACCTTGTATCAAAATTGTATACTATACCAACTGATTCGACTAGAATGTTTCAAAGTAAAGTTATACATAAATTGATGCTCTTTTCGAAATTGTAGTTAAACTAGCATTTGTACATGTCATAAGATAAACATCATTTGGCTGGATGAAAAGCTTCCGTTCTCTTGGCTTTGACCGTCTGTTTAAGGTCACACAACAATGAAAGGCTTTCAATGGAGTCTTGAGACACTAGCGCTAAGTACCATTTGAATTGTCAAAAACTGTTTATTTTTACAATTATTGTCACTTGAAGAAATCTTAAGTAAAGATTGACAAAGTGTTACATCGTGAATGCTCGGAGGAAAAAGGAATAAACCATTGTTTTCTCTCTTGAAGTTGTCAAAAATCAAGAGATTCTGTGTGAATTTGCTTTTAAGGTAAATGCAAGGCTTTTTGCCATTAAGCTTCACGGAGTTTGGTGAGCTGTTTATAAAGCGATCTTAGCGCGTTCAAGTTTGCTACAATTTCAAAGACTCACGATCGTACAATCAAAAATCAAATGATTGTTTAAGGAATCTTTAAGAAGCATGCAACCCGTTAAATAACGCAAAACCCCTTCAGGCAAAATGATACAAAAATTGACTGTCTTATAAAACTGAATAAGAGACAGCTGCAAGGCTGGCTATCACCGATGTGTAAACTAGTCCCACGTTTTTCTTCATGGAAAAGTTAAGGTTCAAACCCGAACAAACTATTAATTTTTGCCGTTTAGATCAATACTCTCAAAATTGCTGTTAACTTATTCCTTGCGTTTTGACATTGAACGGTTCACCGAATTTTGCTGTTATGCCTGATTTTCAGTAGTTAATATTGTCTGACGCACACTCGAATCACGGCAGGAATCAGCTTAGTAGTCCAAGGCGGTCATTACTATGATATACAACTACCAATTCAGGCCAAACGACATTATGTAAAGAGATGAATTCCTACTGCAAAAATGCAATTAAATCAATTGAGGTATAGTCAAACCTGTAACTGCTTGGCTGGGTCTTGGATGTTCAGGATTCGTGAGACCATCATGTCAATGTTCCCTTGGTACGGTCCAAAAAATGTGTTAGTGCCTATATGCCCAGCGCTCCAAACTCTTTCTCCATTGTGGAAAACTTTGGCCTTTTCCATTTGGCTCAAAAATCTTATTCTCTGGTTTTGAGAACAATAAAGATATTGCCCGACTCAACGATAGATTAAAAGAGCAAGAGAAAGATGGCCAATTGTGAAATTAAAGTTTTGGCTAAAAATTGGTTGGTTATCTTGCTTGGCCTATTTCGTTCAGGAGTTGTTCCAACTCCAATTTGATCAATTTATTGAATTGGGTGTATTTTGTTTGAACAGACTGTGTGAGAATCTTGAAGTGATTCAACATCTGTCGTGGTAATTCTACTGAGCCTTTTAAAACACTATTTGGACAAACTTTCATTGTTCGGCTGCCACTTTATAAGTAGACATTATTAACACGGGGAGGCTTTTAAACACATGTAGGGAACAGCATATGCCAATCCAGGGACTCTTCTTAACATTTTTGACTGCTAATTGGGGAATAATACTCTCCTCATTTCTGCGTCATCCGTGTCATGACCATTTCTGAGGTATTGAAACAGTGATTGCAGATCATTTCCTGGTGCTAACATATCTATTTTCTTTCTCGAATCCCACACGGTTATATTCACATGTCTTTGAAGGCTCTCCTTTGTGGACGGTCTCGGTTTTTTGTTTCGTTGATGTTAACAAGTTGTTTACTCGTGGCTGGTTTGTCGAGCTTTGAAAAGCCAATACAATAATAAACATAAAAGAATAGACTTTGGAAAAATAGTAAATGAAGCATCTTCGTTGTTATCACGGGAAGCGCTCGTTCTCTTCCTGTCTGAATACGAATAGAATTCGTATAAGCAATGTTTTAAATTTCTAACGCTAACAAAAGTGATACCGAAATTCATAACTTCGTTCAGGTTTCAAAACAAAAGCGTAGCTAAGGAACGAATTCAAAGAACAAATTTGAACAGATTTTAAGGTGTAATTTTAACATTTGTTGAACATGTTTCATTTAGCCGTGAGATTTAGCTCTTGCTCATTATGAATTAGTTACCCAATTAAGACAAAAAAACTATAATAATATTGATGACAGTCTCCCCGGACGATAACTAACTAATTATCGGCGTAGCAAGAAAGAAAATTGTTTTGACACAGTTAAGACTGGTATTGATCGTTTAGTTTTTTTGGCGACTAGACTTGCTGCATGTGAGGATGTTAAAAGATAATTAATAACACCTTAAAAACAATATGAACACTTCTCCCAAATCGATTTATCTTTTTCAGTTTAAGATTGGATGTTAGAAGAGTAATTGTTTTCGAAATCCTTATCACTTTATATTAAAGTTAATGTGTTTTTTGATTGCTAAATCCTGCAACGAAATGGCTGGTCTTTTGGTCATGATGGGGACATGTTTGCAGGACTACAAAAAAGTAGAATATTCTTTCGCATAATCGGTCACTGACTTGACATGTATATGCTTTGTTCCAACCAGCACTAGTTTCTGAATTCACAGTTATGTACAGTATCTAGTTCTTCTTAGATTGGATTTTTATTGTCAATTTGTAAGAATAGCACGTTCGATTGTTACAGAGAAGTCTCCACATGTACTGATGGCAACTAAAAATTACAATTAAAGAGGCCTTGTGAGCGATATATTGTTTTATATATCCAGTTTTAAAACCTTTCTTTTATTTGTTATAAAGCGTGAAAAAGAAACTAGAATTCTATAGTATAACGTACATCTGTTCCAGGATACAATGTCCTTAAACAAAATTAGTTGATTTTCCGATATAAAGTCACATCACAAGCATGTCTTTTATGCTCAACATTACTGCGCTCCGACAGGTCTTCCAAGTCGCTTTCTTTGAATAAAATTGAACAGCTCAAGACAGGAAATCAAACTATAGAAAAAGTATCTATATATAAAAAAGTCTGACGAAAACTTGAATTTGATATTGTTATCGAAACAAAGACAAATGCGATATGATGGATGTTTGAATAGATGTGTAAAGTGCTCATAAATATAAATGATGTCAAGCTTAGATTCTTTTGTCGTAAATGTCTGTAATCGGAATATTGTTCCCGAAGTTTCACTTGAAGCCTCTCTTACTCTCCGATTGTGCATAATGGTACAGTAACTATTTCGATTATTCTACTGAAAAAAGGGAAATTTTCAGAGCTCTTTAAATTATTGAACTGTGCATTGGAAGGGTTTGCTCAATCATTATTACGTAGAAACAAGTCTCACGTTTGATTTCGATCTCTGTTTCAGCAGGTTCAGAGGGCTAGCCATGTTGTCGCCAATTTTTTCAATTAAAGCCACAAACAGTGTTCAAAAAACAGTTGTATTAATCACTTGCCTTAGACGTAAAATCTCATTATAAAATCATTTCACTTGGTTTGTCTTGCTTTTCTCGTGTAATCTCGATTTTAATACATTTACTATCCAAACTTGATCTTAAATTTCACTCAAAAGCAGGTATTATTTACAAGTTGTTAAATTTAACCTGCCAAATAAGCGCCTTTAGCTACGGAGCCATAGAGATCAAGATAAGCCGCAGCAAAAGGGGAAAAATAATAATAATTCAGCTAAAACAACAGGGGTATTAACTAAAGGAGGGGTAGGGTAAGGCTGTGTATGCATGTGCGAAGAAATACAGCTGATGTACAGAAAACTTTCTTAAATTGTCTTTCCTTTCTTGTTTTCTCCGACCGTCTGGCCAAATGTAGGATAAACCAGCATCGATCCTCTTTTTTGTCGTACTTATCTAAGATATGCTCAAAAATACAAACGAAATGCATGGAAATGTTCTATTGCACAAACATCAAGTTTGATGGATTAGTTATCAGTTGTCTTTTACATAGAGGTACGTTTGTTTTGTTGTGTTTTTCTCGTTTCAGTGATGTTTCTAAGTCTAACAGGAATGCTACATCTGGCTTTTAATTCTGAGAGTCTTTGAAGTACCGAAAGTAAGATTAAAGTATAGATGAAAGTAGTTATACCGCCCCTATTTCAAACCATTCAAGTAACATCTTACCAATGCTTTCGTGGCTGAAAAGCTCTTAGTCAAGCAGTTGAACTGAATCGGTGGATTTCAAATCCTATCCATGTTTTTATAACCTTGGAAAGTTGTTAAAGGTTGTGTAAAGGAGTTCCTGTCTGAAGAAATTCTGCGGCGTAGTTATGGCTAACTTTTAAGAGTGGGAATGTTTTTTTGTTGGTTTTATAAGGTGTCGATTTACAGTTATTTCAGACCAAAAAAATATGTTTTCATTATTAGATAAGGCAGCTTTAAAAGTGATTTATTTCGAGCGAAAAAAGATTAGTTTATAGAGGGATTGAAGATTGATGCATCTGAATATTTTGGGGATATTCAAGATCACTAGAGGCAGGGAAGTAAAAATACTGCCGCATTCGATGTGTACACTGCCAAGGGTAACAAGTGACAGCACAGCCATATGTACTATGAAATTGACTCTAACTGGGCCTTTTGCAGGAAAAGATCAAGTGACCTTTACTGACTGCCAAAAAAATTGTATTTCATTTATTTAAATCGTGAGCAAAACCTTGATCAAAGTGCTATTTCACTCTCACAGCATACTTTTGATCTCAAAATATTTAGTCATTCAAAGTTTGTTTGCCATACATTGTAACCTTCCCCAAGAAATCGCAAGTACGAGACTCCAGGCCTTAGCCTCGATTGTGCATAAAATATGAAAATCAAGTATAAATAAACCAATCAAATGATTCGGTTTTTGCTGTTAATCGTACATATATTACGCACAATTGAAGCTAAGGCTGAGTAAAAAGAACATGAAAATGAAGCATTCATTTGCCTAAATCACCTGTAAATTTATTCAACTAGCAATTATCTTAGGCTGACGCACAAGTATATCCAACCACGGAATAAAAGTCCTTTCCCAAAATATAGTTGACTTAGTCCAGTGCTGGCCAAAGCCTTGATTTCAGTACGTACCATCGTGTACTGAGCTACATGTACTAATCTGACACAATGGACTTCAGGATGATTACACCAAATTGAAAAAACATTGTCGGGTTCAAAAGGTTAAATCATCGAAGGCAAGACCGAGGAGGATTCTGGGTAAATAGTTCATGAGGCCTATGCTATGCTTTGAGCATTGTTATAATTCTCTAATATTGCTTTCTTTTGAAGCAATGTTCGAGAGTTGCAACAACCAATATCCTATGCATATAATATGGGCCATATAAAGTGCTTACCAATAACTCCTTTCTGTCTTACCTTCGATGATTTAACCTTTTGAACCCGACAACGTTTTAGTTTTCAATTTAGTGTAAACAATAAAGCAAAGAAGAGTTGTTGATTAAACAATATATAATTTACATAATAACGGTAATAAAATCGAGGCTTTGGATAGTACTGGACTCACTCAACCATATCTTGGGAAAGCCTATCCCGAATTAATGGACTGGGAACGAGTGCAGAAATATTAATATAATTAAAAACCAAACCCCACCACTTGAAAGATCACACTAAAATCATTAAGTTTATCGAGTTTTAGAATGTTTGGGCAAATACTAACTGATTAGCAGGCATTAAACAAATCGTAAAAATAAGAGGGAATGTATATGTTTTTGTTCTTCAAATCCCATACATTCCCCCTCTCAAACCTCAAGATATGTAGAGTATTTAAAACCACAGTTAATCCATAGTTATTAGTAAAATTGGTTCTGAAAGTTCCACGGATGATTCTATAGATTTATCTATTGGAAATGACAATCCCAGGGGCGGTTTTTTTAATTTGGCCCCCCCTCCCCTTCGGAAAATCCTGGCTACGCCCCTGAATCCAGTTGGAATTCAAGCAAATGTTTCAAGAAGATGAAGAGAGCAACGAAGTGACAGATTCCAGGGGCGGACTTAGGGGTGGGCCCAAGGGGCCCAGGCCCCCTTTTATTTTGGGATCTCCCAGACCTCCTCTGGTTAGTCATAGAGGTTCATTTCACGCCAAATTTTTCCATGTCCACCCTATCTCCGATTTCTGGATCCGGCCCTGGATTTGAGAGATTCGACACTGACTCGAGAACTGATCTTCTTTGAAAGTATTCATGGTTCCCTCTCAAACAATAGGCAACTAATCACTGTAGCACTGGTTTTCCCAGTGGAATACATCTTGTCCCACAAACGCCATCATAAACTGCCTATTTCACAAGTTTCTTGCGTCACTTGAATTTGATTCTCATATTTCTTTCGAATGTTACAAATCCCAACAAAAGGCAAAAATCTGTTTGCGATCAGAATCTCAGGTGTGGTTTTCTAGCAGCCTTCGTTTGGCTTGACCTAGCAACAGTAACTATGGAGTTTTCACATCTCAGTGTGGAAAAGGACTTGCAAACATATACTTGAGAGACCCCTCACGAACCCTTAAAAATTTTGACGTCCCCTATAGGCCGCTTTGGTTTAAAGTCCGACATCTTTCACAATAAAAATCCCAGCATTAGACAGGATTGTTGCAATAAAGCTTTTAAATCTTAAAATAACATTAATACGATTACATAAGCATTTGCATTCTACATAAATGATAAACACAGGATATGGAACCCGATCACAAAGCTAACTGGAAATTTCGACAAAATGGCTAATTTTCTGTACACATAAAAATAACCCCAGCACGCAATGCATCTTGGATGAAGATGGGCCTTTAAAACAGATCTTCATGTTAAATTTTATTTTCTGACTTTCCAAGACTATTTTGAAACATCTTTAGCTAAAATTTGACATTTGTGTGTTCTTCTGTTACTACCCTGCTAGGAGAGGTCCCTTTTTGTCTTTTCGCTTTACTGGCTTAAGTTTTTGTTATTCTCGATCGTTAAAAAAGCAACCTCTGTCCAGACTCACCATTTTTCCGTTTAAGCATGCACCTTATTGTCCAAAAATCTCGTGGTCGATAAGGCACACGCATGAAACTATGAAAAAGTTCTCCGACAAAAATGATCCCGCAAACATGTGCACGCATACCGTAATCAGTTTTTGACAGGTCACTACGATAAATTCCAACATGGCTGACAACTTATTTGCATGTTATCAAGAACCTGTGACGTATCTGGTTTCCGTGAGAGTGATCGCATCTGATTGATTTGATTTGCTTAAACTGAGACACTGAAGTACTGATAGGAAATCAACCAATCACATGCGATCGTTCTCGCGGTCTATCGTAGCAGTTAGGAGCATGGTTTGTTTGTAATGAATGTGATTTTACTTCCAATTTCTTTCTAATGAACTGGACATTAATTACAGGACGGTAGGGCTGATTCAAATAGGGGGGGAGGGCAAAATTTTTTAGGCTCCACAAAAGAGGGGGCTAAGAGAGACAATGGGAAATTTAGGGGGATAGGACATCAAAATTCATGCGAGTAAAATTTAAAATGCACCAGCACCCCCTCCAATTAATGACCAGTCCCTATAGCCAATCGCATTACTAGAAATGTTGGAGTTTTTCAGAGCCAAGATATTTCGTCGAGCATGCGCAGTAAGAAATAGCGGCTCTGGGAACGAGATTAGCCTTAGCCTCGATTTTACATAAAATGTTTACAATTAACAGCAAAAACTGAAGTATTTGTAATGTTCTTTCACGCGTGAATTCCATACATTACCACGGACTGTTAGGAAAACTATAGAATATACTGCACGCTATAATGTTAACAAGGTAGTGTTAACAAGGTAGCAAGCAGTCAGAATTCAGGGGCGGATCCTGGATTGTAGGGAGGTTCGAATTTTGGCTTGTGGGGCTGGAACCGCCGATATTTTAGTAAAAGCAAACTTCAAGAAAATTATTGTTGTCATTAAGTGTCATTTAGGGATTTCGATTGCAGTTTCGGGGGTTCGGACGAACCCCCTTCCCCCCTCCCCCC
>JAADYU020003349.1:0-18500 GCA_011763375.2 Heteractis magnifica
AACCCCTTGCTCTAACCACGGTTCACGTCGATTTGAAAGAGAAAAATAACCTAGTCTTTGTGGTGCATTGTTTTCGCCGGCATTGATATGCTAATTCTTTGAAAGCTATAGACGAATGGTTAAATGCGTTGTGCTTTCAAGACAGTGAGTCAAGCCCGATTAGGCTGGGTTAGTACTCGGATGGGTGACCACTGATAGCTACTTGGTGAAATCAGACTTTACTTTTTTTATCTTCGATGTTATCTTTCTTTCTTCGATAAAATAAAATAATAAAAATAATAATAATAATAAAACTAAGGAGAGAAAGTCTGCTGTTATTACTCTGAGCATCTAGTCCTTAGCAATTCAAAAAATACTCGTCTATATTCTTTAATTATTTTCCTTGTATTTCTTGTAATTTCTGTCCTCCAAACAATCCATAGAGGCTTTACGAACTCGACTAGAGCCTAGTTCTCCGCTCGATTCGGGAAAGGCGAATGACTTGTGGCCAGAAGCGGTCGGAACTCATGCCAATCATCATCACAAGTGCTAATGGTCGCTAGGAGTGGTCGATATTGGAAGTTTGAGTGCAATTATAGAAACAAAGGCTATATACACCAAATTGAAAAAAACGTTGTCGGGTTCAAAAGGTTAAATCATAGAAGGTAAGACCGAAAGGGGTTATGGGTAAGCGCATAAGAGGCCCATATTATATGCATAGGATATTGTTTATTGTTGCAACTCTCGAACATTGCTTAGAATTCTCGAAGAAAGCAATATTCGAGAATTATAGCAATGCTCAACGCATATTATGGGCCTCATTAACTATTTACCCAGAATCCCCCTCGGTCTTACCTTCGATGATTTAACCTTTTGAACCCGACAAGGTTTTTTCAATTTGGTGTATACATCATCCAATATATATGTGATATTCAAGAGCAGTGTCTTTCTTACTGCGCAGCCGCTGTTAGGATCATCTCTGAACGCTTTCGGAAAAAGCCTCTTTTGTCTTTTTAACCCTAACGCAAACAGTATAAAAATAGCGACTTCTATAATTAAGTGAGTGGGCCATTGAGTGCATGTCTTATATTGGGCGCGTGCTAGTCTTACGCTTTGTGCTCGATCACCTCAGGGGAAATGAGTCCCTACAGAAAAATAAGACGATTTCGGTTTAGTAATATTAGCGCTATCAAGGAAAAGCATAGCGATCAGAGGGACTTTAACTATAAACATTGCCATAAAATGGTCGAAAGATAGCTTTGTTAAAGGATGCTTTTGTTAACTGATAATAGGTGTCATTAGGAAATCAGTAGTGCTTGAACATCGCATTAACGATCGAGACAAACGTCTCGCGTTAAGACGTCTCATTGTCCCTCAACCTTCGCCAGGTTGTCCACAACAGACAGTGTTGAATTCCCAGCTCACGCTTCAAACCAATACTTAATCTAGAATGGACGACAAGAAAGGAATAAGATATGTCATAAAGGAAGTGTTTAGAATGATTCAAAGTGTTTGTAAACAAGAAAAACGACCGTGAAGAAAAGGCGCCGGCGAAGACGACAACGAGAATTAAATGACAAATCGGACAAATATTGTCCTTGTACGACTAATAGTTATTACCAAACAAATGATTTGCCTGCCGTTTGCGCTCTTCAGACACGCTGGCTCCGTTATTGATATTTGTTATTTCGTTTTCGAAAGGGAATAATCGAAAGATGACTCCAACACTTAAAAGACCCGACTAACGGAACCTGTCGCGAACGCCCACTCAAACAACCATCGCCTTTTTTATCTTCTTTGTCTTCTGATACTCTGATAGATGTTTATTGCCCACTTCGCTTGAGTTTCACTTGTCAAGATCGATATCTGATCGATATCTGAACGGTCAGGATATCAGTTTAGCAGACCGACAACCGCACGACGTTTCAGAATTTGTCTTCCAAAGGCACGCGGATCGCTTTCCTTTCGTTCTAAACTGGTTTCCTGGCTAGCAGGAATTCTTAATATAGAAAGATATTTCATGAACCTAGCAGTTTCGAAATGCCATTTTCTGGCGACAGGTAGTCGTCTGCAGGGACTAATTTGTTAAGTCTTTGAGTCCTAAGTACATGATTCACAACGACGATTAGTAAGTGCGGGCTATCCAGGCTCATTCAAAATGCATTGTGTTTGAAGTCGCCTTAATTAGGACTAAACGAGGCATTTCAAAGTAGTTTTCCTGGAAATGTGGACGAGCTTTATAACCGATAAAACGCTTTAATACTCTAAGACTTGTAGAATGAAAATGAGGACGCATGGCGCATGCTAGTTAATAACCATGCGCGGGTTGACCGGAGGAATCCACGTCTTTCAAAGATGCGCTTGTCACTAGTACTTAAACAGCATTTCAGGAAAGATTGAGAAACGATTGATACAAATTGATATTGTATTATTCTGCACGAGCGCCAAACGTGTACTAGCATATATAGCATTACTCCGCAGAGGACAATTAGGCTTTTGCGATAAAGTGGTTAAGGAGACGGTGTTGCCAATTTGGCGCGTTTTGACATTACTCCTATTGAAGGGCGCCAAGGGTCCAGGATAACGGCTGGGTCAAACACTTTGGGTTATGGACAGTATATGGGACCTTTACTGCTTCATACGAATCGCCTTTTATGTCCAAACTGTATAAGCGTGTTGAGGCTAGAACCCGCCTTTTTAACTGACAGAAGCGAAACCCCTTTGATGTGAAACTTCGTCTTTATCAGAAAGAGAACGATTCTTACAGGAGTAATCCGTGTGCGGGCAAGGGAACCTTGTGTATAACAAAATATCATAACAAATTGGAAATTTTAATGAA
The DNA here is from genome assembly GCA_011763375.2 of Heteractis magnifica. Classification (NCBI taxonomy): domain Eukaryota; kingdom Metazoa; phylum Cnidaria; class Anthozoa; order Actiniaria; family Stichodactylidae; genus Heteractis; species Heteractis magnifica. The sequence continues at coordinate 2,819 of JAADYU020003349.1, forward strand.
AAAGAATTGGTTATCAAGAAGTTTTATAAGGTTTCCTCTTTAGTTATAGTTATTTGCTGAGTCTTTTGATGTGTAAATTCTTCTTACCAAGATGGTCATGGCCGTCGCGAAATGAGTACAACAGACGGAGGACGCCTTCGGACTATGGTCACTTTGAAGTGATCATCCTGTTAGGACAGTTACAGATATAAAGCAGTTATCGGAAAGAACTTAACGAAACTTAAATCAACAACACATCCTCTACAAAAGAACAACATTATACCAAAGTATCGTTAAAACAAACAAACGCTCTGAAGATTCATTCTAACGACCGGTTATTGTGACTCTAGAGTCTCCAAAAACCCGCTAAAATGACGACGTTATTGTTAAAAATAGTGTAAACATTTTCTTTGCCGGAGTTTTTAATCTCGAAACTGTTTTAGTTGATATAAATAACTAGTTTTGAAATGTCAAGAATTTTGCCACACGCACGCAAAACCGCCGAAAAAGACTTCGCCGTATTTTTCACACGGCACTAGAAACATAGGTGCACCTCGTGCTATTAGAGCTACGGGCTGTTTTCTAGAAACTTCTAGTAATTAATTTTGAATGGTAAAGTAGTTTTTTACTTAATATTGTTATCACGAGAGCATCAACGAGTCGACTAGAAGGCGCTGGGGCCAATGAGTCACTGTTGGTTACGTGTTTCGATTTCGCATCGTCAACGTGTTGGTTTACCATAATTAACAAAGTGGTATCGATAAGTCTGGAATAAAAACTAGAGAAAAAGATAAAATTATAGCTGCTTAAAGTATCAGAACAATAAAGGCCAAAGTAAATAAAATTGAAAAAGAAAGACTTTTGATTTCGTGTTTCTTTAATGACAGGGATTTTCTCGCCCGTGGTGTTCAGGGAATTTCTCGTCTCTAAAAAGCGCTCACTGACGTTTTGCTATCAAAAAAGTATTGGCTAAAAGTTTGATTGACAGGTTGAATGTAAAAAGATTTTCCTCTCAGTCAAAAGAAATGATTGAATAATCTTCACACGTTTCCAAGACAGGATATCTAAGTTTATTGCAAAGAAGCCAAAACGAAAACGAAGCTGACCTCGTCAGATTTCACACACGACATTTTTTCAACAAGTTGATTCATTTTTTTCGTCTGTAACCGCTTAAACCGCTCCAGAAGAATTGAAAAATTGGGTTTCACGTTCGTGATCTAATGATCCGAAATAAGCCAAGGATAGAAAGCTGTTACGTGGAAGGCTTCAGAGAGAGAATCGTTTTCTGATAACCATTTTTTGAGAGAATCTCCTCAGAAAATAACTGAAGAACGATTTCGGTTTGCGCTTTTCTCTCATCTGCTATTTTAACTTAAAGCGGTTTTCGCATGAGTGGGAAACGTACGGTACCGACTCACTGCACGTACATGGTACAGGGCAGCCTGACGGTACGGACGAAAATTACTACTTTTTAAAGAGCCCTTAAGTTGTGACGTACTTCCGGGTCAATTTCTTCTATAAATCCGCAAACATAAAGCCAAAATTGTTGAAAACAATTTTCTCTCTCTGCAACGATCAAACTCTGCACAACAATTCCTGTTTGAAGGAAAAAACAAAGAAAAATCAACAGAAATGTTTATCATTTTAGACCCGGAAGTCGAGTGACGTCACGCTATTCAGTTAATTAAGTTATGACAGCCAGCATTTCAATGAAAGACTATGGTAAGAAGATTCTGACCATGCCAAGGAGATTCTGACCAGTCTACCTGTTTTCGTAGCTCATAATCCTTGTAACACACCCATCGTCTTTCATGTAGCAAAATGTTTTCTCGAATTACTGAGCATTTTAATCAATGCCCCTTGCAAAAGGTGTCACACAATCCCAGAAACTCATGAGTTCGATTGACAGTCCCCAAACACAAAGATTTGTCCAGCAGATCATAAAGTGGATATTGAATATTGTATTTGATAGTGTTTAGTGAGCTTAAGTCACTCATATAAAGGCTTTGTACATTAAAAGTGTAAAATACACAATTAGAATTATCATTTTCTAGCCCGAATTTTGTACCATTCTTGCTAAGACGCCAGAAATATATATATATATTTTCTTATAATATGTATAAACACATGTAGCTTGACGTAGCTTAGTTACCAAGTCAGTCCTACAAATGCACTTCATAATAGAGACCGTCTGACCTTACGACAATATTCATTTCTTTGGACATTTTGCAAGGAAAAAGAACAAAAGAAAAAAAACATGTACACACACATTTTCCTTTTTTCTTTCTCAATAATTTTGGCATATTTACTTCTTGCAACAGATTTCTGCTGTTAAAATGCAGAAAGAAACTTGAAAGGGTTTATTAGTTGAGTGCTGCCACTATAAAAGCTTAGTATGAAATTTCAAGGCATACTCATCTTTACCAAATAACTTCATTTTTTTTTGCAACCATTTTGGACTAAAAAATACTTGATTTTTAACTACATTTTGATGATTTAATTTTTAAAATATGACAAAATCTTTGCATGCCAGTCCTTCAACATTATAATCTGTTTATAATTAGTCATGGAAATGATAAATGGTTTGGGGTAACAAAAAGGATTAAAAATAGGGCAATACCCCAGCCATACCACTCTTGTTTTGCCATAAAATGCATGCCAATGGGAAGCCATTGCAATGCCACAGCCTTCTGTTTGTTGGAAGCAAGTTCATTGCTGTATAATAGCGGCAACAAAGTTATAAAACCTGTTGCAGTAGTGGTACTGGGTGGCAGACCAGGTGTCAATCCCTTGAGAATAAGATTCTTTGTTTCAGACTCATCCATATTGATGTATCTTCTCAGGCATTTTTCTCAAGAAACAAAGGAACAATGCCGACAGGAATGACATGTGACCTGCAATGGGAAAGGCAATTTGGTCTATTGAAAGTGGACAGAGAATTTATTCTCCTAAAAATATATTCTGTGGTATTTTTTGTTTGCTGGCAAATGTAACAAGGAATACAAAAATGGGTATTTGCCATCCAGTGTTATAAGAAGTTTTAGCTTAATTCATTAGACCATAATGTTAGAATTGGCATGTAAAATGTAAAATAATAATTAAAGAAACTATTCTTGGGATGTGTATGTCTAAGAACAAAATAATCTTAAAATTAATGCTGACTTTGCTACTGCATTCCTGTTAATTCAGTGTTTAAAAAGTTGATTTTAAGATTGAATTTTCACCTTGGACAACAAACAGACCACTAAATCTTTAAAAATCTATGCTATCCAGCAATATTCTTGTAGGTATGTACTTGTCTCTTATCATCATTCAGAATTGATGTTAGCTAATAAATAATATCTCTGAGAGTATCAATTCTTTCAGATTCCTTGAATTTGAGTTTCTTCAATATAGTTAAAATTAGCATCAAAAATAAAATCCTCATTTATGATTTCCAGCCACGAATAATGCTATAGAATTTTCACATCTTGCTCAAATAGCACAAGTCTAAGTAGATGTGTAGGAAGGGGCAGTTTTAAAGCATTTTTTGTCTTGTCTGGCTGCAATAAAGTCCTAACTTTAGCCGAGCACTGAAGCTGTAGCGATCGTGGTTGTCTTTGGACATTTTCAAGCCATTCTCGCAACCGTAAGTCTCTTGTGATAAATCTCTCGGGTGTAAGCCCAAGACAATTTTTTGTCCATAAATTGGCATTCGCCTGGATGAGTCTTTTGATACAATAAAAATGGTGATGCCATGCTGCTAGGTGCAAAGGCGTATCATTATAAGATGTCCCTTGCGTTAAGCATATTGTTTTGGCATCTACATTGGCACCATATCTGAAATGTAAAAGAAAAAAGTCAAAAATTCTATTTAAAAAATGAGAAAATGAAAAAAAGATGTTTATTACCTGATCAGAGCTTCTACACATGATGTATGACCATACACAGCTGCTGAATGTAAAGCAGTCCAGCCTTCAGAAGTGGCAGAATTTACATCTGCACCTTGTCGTAATAGGGCCTCCAGACAAGCTAAGTGGCCATACTCGGCTGCATGATGTAATGGCACTTGAAGAACCTTAAAATAACAACAAAACTTCAACAAAAATTTTGCATATAAATACTTGTAAAATGTATTTTAGCCCAAACATTAACCTATGGTTTTAATACTTAGGAGCCTTGCATTTATTTGAGACTAGGGTCAAAATTATCGTGGTGAATTTAGGGGGAGGTTGTGGTCATGCCCCCCTAAAGACAGGAAAATCCCCTTCTGCACTACTATGGTGCCCCTTTTGCTCACAAATACTATGGGTGTACCTGCCCCCTAATGACAGGAAAGTGCCCTTCGGACTGCCAAAATGCACAGGTGCACCCTCCCCTACAAAAAATCCTGGACTTAACTAGAGACCCAAGAAAATAAGTAACCATTCCTGAGGTGATCACTTAGGAAAGGTTATAGGATCCAAATCTGCCAATGAGAAGTCCAAAAAACTGTCAGACAAGATGGATCAATGTCTACAAGGTTTACAAAATAAGAATCAAACAGTTTATCTAGGCTTTCACAACAGGAGGTAAGAAGAAATAACTAATACATGATCAATAAAGATATGGTCACCATAATGGTCTTTATTGGGATACATCCTATTATAAAAATGAGATAAAGCTGCATTTAGACCTGCATCTATAGCGCTTTTTCATGTGAAGGGAGATTAATACCATTAATATTAAAGGTTTGAAAATTTCAAGTGTATGGGTAGCAACCTCTAGAATCTTAATACTTTTGAAGCTATGCTTTACAATTAACTAAACATGATCTTAATGCAGAAATGAGCTTTACATATTTCTACATCATGATTATGTTTAGTTTATTTTTATGCTGTAAACTTTTTTAGGGATTGTCACCGGCAATAAGATATAATCATAGCTTTTAACTCAACATTTAAACTCCCCAACCAAAAGAACTTTAACAGTATAAATGGTTTTGAGATTTGCTCATTCTAGAATTAATCTGGGAATGCTTAGTGTTATAGAAGGTTCTGTACATATATATACTGTCCTAGACATGTTAAATCTCAACAAAACCATTTTAAAGCCCCTACTTTCAAAAAATATGATAATAAAAAAGAAAGAAAGAAAAAAGAAAGAAAGAAAGAAAGAAAGAAAAAAGAAAAAGAAAAAGGAAAAAAAAGAGAAATTGATTGGAGAAAAAGCAGCTTACAGACACAAACATGACTCAAGAATTACAAACTGATACCATCGACTCTGAACCTCAGACATAATACATTTTATATCTATGCCATTATCATACTGGGTTAAATCAAATCTTTTGTGGCTTTTATTGATGCCTTATGGCTCTCGTTACAACCAAAAATGAATTCAAAATGATAATTTTTCAGCTTTAACTCGTATGCTGGTCAAGTTGATTGTTGTGGACATACTTCCCCTGAAGCATATTAACTACAATATTCATCTACAAAGCCTTGTTTTAATCATTAATTTCCCTTAGACAAAACATCTCATTTTTCATATCCTCAAGACATGTGCAAAATGGACATTACTCCAAGATCCAGTTTTTGTCTGCTTAAAATTACAAAAACCTGATCAACAAAACTACTAGAATTTTCACAAATCTACCTAAATAATCTTCATTGTTTTAAATTGAAAACTAAACATTGTAAGATAACTCAAGTTCTCCTTTTTTTTTATCAGTTTATAAATTAATTTTCAACATGTCATAACATTTGTTACTCTGAACTGTAAGCAAGACAAATTTCCTTCAAGGCATGGATTATTGTTTTTATACAGTAAGGTTCATTGATGCTTTTCTGTGAGAATTTTCACTGAATTACATCTAAATGTGTTAGCATAATGCTAAAAACTACTTATTTATATCAAAACTAGGGAATCAACCAAAGCTGAAACTCAAAATTCTTTACCCTTGTTCAAGATTATAGGCCATGAATAAATCGGCATGTGTTACGATGACTTGTGGGATTACAATCTAGAAATCTATGAAGAAACAGCATAATGAGATTTCTGTCCCACTGTACTTTCTGTTGCTTCTTTTTTCAAAGTTCAAGCAATAATATGGTAATATAAACTAAACTTTTTGGGGGGTAAGAAATAAGAGTTCTAGAATTTTGCTCTCATATTGCATGCGTTCTGCACAAGAGCCACTTAAAAACTAATGGTTTATGATTAAATCAAGTCAGTCTGGAAGTGAAACCTTCAACATGATCATGCAACCAAACAGTAATTTTACATGATGAAAAAGAATTGTTATACAGCCTTTTTACAGCTTCCAACATCAACAATTTTAAATACCAAAAACATTTCAAGGGTTTAGGATTACTTTTCTGCCTTGAAGCTGTGGGTATTCATGAATTAAGTTACTAGAAACCATTACTTAAAATGAATACCATATTTTTCTGACAATTAAAGAGTAAATTTATACCAATTATGATGACAAACTGTGCTTAGGAATCTTCCAAACAAACCTCCAAACAACATGGAAACATTAAATATTCTTTGATAAACCCACAGAAACCTGAGACATTTTGTGTTCCATTAATACACCAATATTAATTATACATTAGACATCTCTTCTACATGTCTAATAGCAAATATACACATATTTCAAAGGGCTAGAATAAAGCTGGCTCCAAGATATATTATTGAATAAAAATGCATGGTATTAATAATTTATTTCATTCATTTTTAAATGATTAAACATTGTTTAGGTTTGTTGTAAAAACAAAATAAAGAGCAGTTTGTCTCCTTTTTTTCAATGTTCAAAATAAATATAATAGGTTTTCAATTCTTTGATAAAAGACTCTGAATATTATTTAATATCATTAGAGAATAAATGCAAACATTTCTGATGTAATAATAATAATAATAACACAAGAATGTAAAAAACCTGAAATGATAGAATATTACTACCATAAGATTATAAGAAGTACAAAATTTTTCTTATTGTAAGGTTTTCTCTGAGGATATTTTGTCATTCAACAATGCACCAATGACAAGATCAATTGTGCTCATTAATTCAGAAAAAAAGAAAAGAAAGAAAGAAAGAAATACAACTGTGTTTAAATTGAAGATTGTTGTCACATAAATAAAAAAAAAACTTTGCTCCTTATAAAACACTACCTCTGTCTTTGTCCTGGGCATTAACTTACCACAAACAATTATGCTTTAATCTAGGTATTTTTAGCTTAAGAAATTGGACAGGAGGGATTAAAATGGATAGTAAAAGAAAATCAACACTCAATCCAAAAACAGAATTAAAAATAAATTGATGGGGCTTTGAAATGGAAAACCAACATGTAAAGCTTGGGCAGATTCAGGGGCCCCAAGGGAGCATGGCCCCCTCCTTTTATTTTGGGATCCTCCAGACCTCCTTTGGTTAGTCATAGAGGCTCCTACAACGCAGAAGTTTTCCAGCACCCCTTTCTATGATTTCTGGATCTTCCCCTGAAAATATCATTTCTTTGCACAAAAATACATTGAATAAAATCAAGTGAAATATATTCAATCAATCAAAATATTTGGAGCATTTTCCACTCAATCATCACACCATCAGATGCTGTCATGGGAAAAGCTAAGAAACAATCTTAATTCTTGGAAGTGTATTTTTACAATAAATTTATACATTTATAAAGATGCCAACATATGGTGCCGGTTGCTATTGACCTTGAATATGTTTGTCATGTGGTGATGGAACAGATATCATAAATGGGAGTTGATGTTGCCATTTCATAACTTTATAGAATCAATCTTGAAGTTTTATTTTAGTATTACGTGACCTCAATGACAATCAAATAACCATTTAACACAATAACATCCTTATAACCAGGGCTTAGCAACTGCTGAGAATGTCAAGGATCTAACAGTTATGACTGAGAGAATGAACAACCACCCTCAGCATGATATCGCTGTGTATTCACTATATGGAAGGACTGCAATCATAACTGAAAGAAACAGTGTTTTTCCACAAGCCATCAGAGGTAAAGAACTACTTGAATGACTCAAGATGAGTGTATGGTTGACAACACAGTATGAAAATCTTGCTCAACACAGATTCTATTTTAAATGCACAAAGGCCTCCCCAGCAGGAGGGCTGGCTGAGTAGCAAGATTATTTTGAAATTTGAAAGCTATTATAATGAAAGTGCTAAGAATAATTATAACAGTATTTTGTATGATTCAGTAGTTTTCACAATTAAATAGTACAAATTGGTAGAAAAGGGAGCAGTAGAAAAAGCTAAAGTTTATCTCTGTATGAGACTTAACAGTTTTACCCAGCCTGATTGTTTTACATTTCATTTTAGGGGGATTAAGGAAGAAGGTGCTTAACTTCACATTAAACATTAAATTCTAAAGCAGAGGCATTTTAGAAAACAAAGTTGAGGCAGGCAAGATAGTAAAACTACTAGCAGCTAAACCAGATGGCAACCAAATCAGACCACCTTGTCTTACAATGTAAACTATAAACACATGTCCTTAGAACAGGAAAAGATGTAACAAGGATGTCAGGGTCCCAAAACAATTGCATTTTATTCCTACAATTAATTGATATTATGAGATAAAGAGGAAGTAATGTTAGCTAGCAAGTTTAAACACATACATTGTATTTCTTTGAGAGAAGAAAAAAACCCAAGTTTATGAGTATATCCTAAGGGCAGTGAGGGTCAGCATATAGAATTACCCAAGCATACTAACCCATAGCCTTCTATAGTTTTATGAAATGAAACCACTCTATTTATTAATGTCAACCATGCTTGAAGGGACATGACAGATAAAATCAAGTAGTTCATTAAAGAAGCCCAATTTTTATATGGTATATTGGAAGGGTTACTTTCAGGCTGTTTGGAGGGTAAAAAACATGCCTGTCGAAATAGCTGGGATAGCGTGAGAGTTCTTTTTCCAAGATAAAGGTTCAAACCCTTTGATATGGAGTTCCCAATGATTTAACAATAGCCAGGCAAGATAAAAATCTAATGCTGCTCCACTGATACCACCCAAATTCTTTTAGCTTTACTAACAAGAGAGCGTTGGACTCCAAAAACCATCAGTATACCAAGAGTAGGCAATTCTTAAAATCTCTAATATAATTTGCTTCTGAGGTGCTGACAAAGTTCAGATCAAGAAAAGCTTAGGAATTGTTTGGAATAATAATAGCCCATCCTGCAGGATTGATGACAGAAACGGACCAAAGTGATTTCATTTTGCTATCTCATTTATGAATTCTAATGCAGTGATATTGTAAAACTTAGGTTAATCAAGTTAAGATATAAAATACTAAATCAGAAAGGACTAGCAAAAAGCTCTGCGAACTCTTTTGAAGTCAGTCATTAATTATTACATGACAGCTGAAACTAGTTGGGGAAAGGAGGAACAAGAATTGGTTACTTAAAACTACCAAAACCTTCAAAGGGAATAAAATTTTCCCTTAAAAAACACTAAATATTGATTTCAAGTTTTGTTTTGATATAATATTATCGCGAGGTCTATAGTTCCCACAGACATGACACGCAATTTTAATCTGTTGGAGCCGAAAACATTATTCGTCTAGATTATTCAGCTATAATACTTTTCTCTGGTATGGAATAAAGTTATGAAATAATCGTTAACTTGTTAGGCCAGCAGAGTTGATAGCTCAGATAGATTATTTGGAAATCTTGTCACATGATCGAGCAAATATCCGTCTAGCTTCGATAGCTCCTTCATTTCAGATTTCGAGTTTAGAGGAAAGCCGAGATCAGTCCAATTTGGAACACGGAAAGAAAAATTCGGAAGATTCTGAGATTGAAAAAGCGACGAGGGGTAGAGTATCCCCGTAATGAAAGTCGTGTATAAGATCAAGGATTAATCATAAGAACTCTGCAGGGAAACCGAGTTGTAAATATATTTTACAATCTCCGTTCGATCTTTTAGACTACGCCGCGTGGCTTTCTTGCCTAGACTTGCTAAAATAGTCGATCATAAAAAGAACTAGGATTTGCTGGTGTTGCGACCACTTTTTTAAACATGAACGCCACTTCGGAAAAACCAAAATTAATATTAAGGGATTACTAGATTAGTAGACGAAGATACAAGTTCAAAGTTCTTGTGGAACTGCATTTCGTGAATATTCTTGGTCAAAAGACTTCGTCCTTCGCCAAAACAAACTGCGTCTGGTCGTATGACTGACTTGTGTCATATTTGAGAGACATTAGGTTTGTTTTCGTTGAGTTTTAGCGAATCGTGTATTTCACGGCAAGTAGCAATGTACTTTAAAATTTAAGCTCTTGCAGTTCCCACCAACTGCGCTAGCACCACATACAAAAGTCAGCATGCCAATACTAAACAAATACACACAAAAAAACTCGGCCAAAACACAGCACACGACTGCGTACTTGACGTTTCGCTCTCAAACCGCTCTTCTACGGAGCTCAAATTGTACATTTTCGACTCCAGAAAAAATACTGATAGGAAAAATATTCGTCAACAACTTACCCGCCATGCAGGCACAGGCGGTGGATCAACTTCGGCGTTGTATTGTAAAAGTAGTTTTACACAATCAGTGTGTCCGTGACGAACTGCAACATGAAGAGGCCTCCAACCGCCATTTGCAGTCGCATTAACGTTGGCTCCGTGTTTTAACAGTAATTCTAAACATTGTATGTGGCCATTACGAGCGGCATAGTGTAAAGCAGTCCAGTTGCTTCGAGTAGCCGCGTTTACGTGTGCTCCTTGTTCGAGCAAAGCAGCTAAACAATCAACGTATCCTTGCTCGGCAGCTTCATGAATCGGAGTCAAACCATCATAGGTGGCAATATTAACATTAGCATTGTGCTTTAGCAGTATTTCCACACATCTGTACTGTCCGTGTCGAACTGCTTCGTGTAGAGCAGTCTTCCCATATTTGTGACAACCATCTACCGGAGCGCCCGCTTTCAACAACTCACGTAAGTCTTTCTTCGAACCCTTGTAAGCAGCTCGCTTTAGTCGACACAGAAGCATTTCTGGGCTAACTTCTACTTGCTCTCGCTTCGTTCCCGGATAATTTCCCATGCTTTAAGCAGCAGAGTTCTGACCGAAATGTAAAGATTTCATCCTCACTCAAACGCCATCGCAGGGCGCTCTGTCTAGACTGACGGGCCACAGAGGCGATCGTGTTGGCGTTCCTCCTGTTTTTTTCCAATCCTCCAGTGGGGTGGGACACGAGTCGTGTAATACCTTGACAATAAAAAACCGGAGAGAAAGTCATTCAATAAAAGATCGATACTAAATATAATTAAATCTTTTGAGAATCGAAGAGTTATAGTATTACTTTCGATTCTATTGAAAATACTTGAAATGAATAGAAGTTATCGCAATTTGAAACTTAGGTTCGCAAACTCCTAAGGATCCCCTCCCTAAGGATTTGATCCGTTCCTTTGTTCGCTTCGATCCAGCTTCCCGTTGATTCGCTCATTGAAAATGTTGTTAAAACATGGCACCCGAGGTTATACGATAGGCAAGCAAACAAAAGGTCCTACCAGGATTTATCTAATACTTGTTGACTTGACGGTCTACCCAAAATATGAACAAAATGAAAGATGCTATTTGCGATAAGCCCAAGTTGTTTGAACGAGTGCCACAGACCATAACGTATAAATGTCCTCTAATTGGTGGTAATTTTTTGCTTCCCAGCCACTGCTTCTGGCTCACGAATGACGCTTTAAGCAGTCAACACTTTAAGTTTTTTTGTGTACGTCACTTCTTAGTTTACCTTTCAAAAGTAAACTCACTTAGAGAGGTAAATAATTCAGTGCGAGAGAAAAGATCTCTCATAGGAAGCCGAAAGTCGGGCCTATGCGAGTTCCTTTTTTAGATAGAGGTCAATTATCTATTCTTTCACTGGCGCCAGTCTTTCTAAGCTCTTCAAATACTCTAGTTGTCGTTTCACCGAATTCATCGAGTTTTTATTTCCTTTTGCCTCTTGTTTCCTCATGCTTTAAAGAGGATGTTGGTCGATCAGTCTGTCACAGGTCTTTCTGCTGTTTGCGCCTTGCTCAGGAGCGAAACTCCAACCTTTTGCATATAAACACTAAAAATGTTAAATAAAATGTTATCAATTCTTTAATAGTTACATAAAATGGACCTTTACAATCAACGTGAAATTGTTTGTTTCCTTATTTAGCGTCGTGCTGGTTATTGACTGAAACATTCCCTCTTTAAACGATTTCGCCACACACGGCTAAACGACCGGTACAAGTTACTCCGAACTACGTATGTGTTACATCGGGAGGCTTAATCCTTTTCCATTCAAGCGACAACAAGATTCGCCTTTAAGTTTGTTTACAAGTCAGATTATTAGGTAATGCCACTATCTATCTATATAAGACTCGCTAGCATGTCACCTTGAAGAGCTGAAAATTTCGTGCAAGATAGCCAAAAGTCTGCTAGTGTGGTCAGCATCGAATTGCTACATATGAGATCAAATTTTGCTGTTTAATTTTGATAGCCCCCGATATCTTTGTGTGTTATTGATTTTAGCATCAGGTGTGGAATTTTTGAGTCTTCTTGATACGTTAATTTTTTAGATTAAACAAAAAAGAGATTTGGAAAAAGATATATATTTAAGATTTCTCTCTATCAACAAGCGCTCGAAGCCGTCACAACTTTATCATAAAGGCCTTTGATTCTGTGAAGTAAGAAAAAAGTAAAAAAGTGCAGATGAAAACTTGAAAAATGGCTCCGAGTCTTCCGCTGTGAACAGTTTTCGTGAGGTCTAATGTTTTTCAAGATAAGGTACTGGAGTACAGCGGGGAAGTTTCGTCATTTCAACTCAGCGAAGTCACTAGGATATTGTTGGAGTCTGCTTGCCTGGCTCATCACACTGGGATAAGGCCCGTAGCCTTTTACTACGGCACCGAAACAGCATGATAACAGCGGTGTCCACGGTGGGGCATCTTATTTTCAACAACGATACATCATAAAAACTCTCTTAAAGTTGCGTCATGTTTATACAGATAACAACATCATGAAGGTATTTTCTTTAAGTGCACAAAGACCCTAGCTTCCAGTTGTCTGGGGCGATGCTTTTGATAACTGATCTATGATCAATGCGACATTTTTTTTTGTCCGACTTCACCCCGGGAGATTTTTCACACCGACTTTTTAATCGTTTGACATCTTTAGATAAACTTATATTTTTCATAGTGATTTACGAACTAATACCCAACATTAAGGGAATTAGCATCAAACGGGTGCCCTTTAAGAGTTGTCTTTGAGTGGATGGATTATCTCAGCATGCTTGATAAATGCACCTGTCCTCATATCTACCAATGACATCCTCAGTGACATTTTGTTCTGCGACTGCTGAAGAACTTATTCCAAACAAATGACGACCGAGGAAAATTAATAATTATAAAAAATAAATTCAAATTCAAAGAAGTCGTCTAGTGAATTCTCTGGTATACTTCAGAATAACGACTAACTATAAAAAAACAAACTTGTCTTGAATTTCCGAACATTTTGAAGTGTCTTTGAGACAAATTATATGGTTTTTCAAAACACTTTTTTTATTATTGTGTATAACTGATGACACGCTGGTAAAATACGTTCTAGGACGTTGGAGTGGTTGATATCAATACCAGTGTAACTCCGGTAATTTTTGGAATGATTTTTATGTCCATTTTTCAAAACGGACGGTATACGGCTCTAAAATAAAAGTAATTTTTTAAAAGGCTGGACACCGAAAAAACATAATATTAAAACTCGGCCAAAGCCCTTTAGAATTTTCAGCTTTTACGCATCTTTCATTAGCCATTGTCGTCAGACTTCTTGGAAATAAAAATAAATTCGCCCGAAACGGCGCCCTCAAGTTTGACTGATTAGTTTTTTGAGTGAAAAAGAAAACAAGAACTGTCGAACTTATTCTCGTTGTTATTAATGACAAGTTTCGTAAAGTTTCAAGTAGACTATATTTTTGTTTTCTTAATAACGTAAGGCTTTAGAGATGATCTATACATCTCGGCATGAGGTGGTAGTGTTGTTCAGTATTTTCTAGTGCCACAGACAACTGTCTACCCCTTTTTTTCTCTCTCACCATATTCCGGAAGCAGAATATAATAGGAATATATTTGTTTCTTTCTCTGCTTTCTTTTTTCTCAAGAAAAGAAAACACGAGGAAATAAATTTGCATTTTTTTCGGTTCAAATTGTTTTGTTTTGTTCACTTTCGAAACATAACTTGAAGACTGCACCTTGACTGCACCGAGCAGATTTATAGTAAAACTGGGAAACCATTAAAGTGCTGGAAACCTTTTTCACTGTTACGTAACTTGGTAACTAAATATTGAAGCAGTATTTATCGGAAATCATATTATGGACTTGAATAAAAATTTTCGGGGATTCCACCAACATGACCGCGTGTGTACTCAAAATATAAGTTGAAATTCTAATCACTTTAATTCAGCTAAAAATAAATCCCGAGTTAAGTTCAATATCAAAATTTAAATCAAAATAAAGTTACCCGCATCTGACACTGAGAATGCAAGAACGAAGTCAAAACTTGCAATGAGAAACTTTGAAGTTTCCATTGATAACACTGACAGCTCTTTTTTATCTTTTCAGCGAGACGTTCTGCATGGATTGTACAGCCTGAGTATGGAACCTTTTTTAAACTGTAATATTGAGAGTTTGTAGTGTTCTTTGTTTAACCGCTTGCTAATATCAAAAGAGACACGGTTCTGAACTAAACATACATGCTGTTCCAACTACTCCAGCCGGAGATAAAGATCGATGGCTCGAGTAATTAGTAAAGGAACATATACTTAGAAATGGGAAGCGAAAGAGACTTGACTGGCGTCAAATAAAGATCAAATGCATTGAATTTCTGAAGAGCTTAAATCCGTCCTTTTGCTCGACAATGCTTTCCTATAGCAGTTAAAGCTATGAAACAACATTGAAGATTAATCACAACTCAAATACTACTCACAGGTTTGTATCCGGATCTTGTCAAGCAGGTAAAACGTTTGACGGAATATGGACAGGGCTGTTTTTCCTTTTCTGTAGTTTAGGGACTGAAATTGCACCCATTAGGAGAGAGATATTTAGTATTAATATCGGTACAGTTCGATCACCATTAATTTTATTAGTTTTGACATATGACATTTACCAGTCAGCTCATATGCGGACGAAATAGACATTAATGACTAAAGTAAGAAGATTGAAGGCCTTTTTCCAGGTAAAAAGCAATTAATTTGTATGTGCGACTGACACTAGCCGAACAGCTAAATAAACGAAATTGAAAAAGGCGACCAAAAATGAAACCTCGTTATTATAGGGACGAGGCGGTGTTTGAGCTATGTTTAAGTTAAAAAAGTTGAAAAAGCAATAAGTAATAAAAAACAGTTGAAAAAACAAAAAAAGAAAAGAAAGGCAGAATTAAAAAAAAAAAAGAAAAAAACGACAAGAAGAGCAAAAGAAAAGAAAAGAAAAGAAAAGAAATGAAAAGAAAAGAAATGAAAAGAAAAGAAAAGAAAAGAAAAGAAATGAAATGAAAAGAAAAGAAATGAAAAGAAAAGAAAAGAAATGAAATGAAAAGAAATGAAAAGAAATGAAAAGAAAAGAAAAGAAAAGAAAAGAAAAGAAAAGAATAGAAAAGAATTGAAATGAAAAGAAATGAAAAGAAATGAAAAGAAAAGAAAAGAAAAGAAAAGAATAGAAAAGAAAAGAGAGGAGAAGAGAAGA
>JAADYU020003350.1:0-10919 GCA_011763375.2 Heteractis magnifica
TGCTGGTATTAATTTTTCACTCAGTTAAATTTTTACCCATTCGAATTTGCGGCCGCCATTTTGGTAAAAGGTCTATTACTTTATTTTAGTTGCATTCCTTCAACTAACTTAAAACAGACGTTTTTTTCTTTTTATTTTGTTAGCAGTTAAAGATTTGGTTCCAAAAATACTAACTAATATTAATAAAAAGGAGAAAGTTTCAAAAATATCACTCTACCAGTAGTCTACAAATCTCATTGAAAATTTTGGAAAGTAGAAAAGCATGACCATGGAGTTACAGAATAAAAGGCTTGAAGTATGGGCAACAATTCTTGAAGTCAAAGGATATAAGAAGTGACAGGATGGGAGGGGGGTCTTAGAGGATGAGGTGTGATGGGCTTTCAGTCTTATGAGGTGCATTAGAGCAGATAATGTAATTTGCACACTCTGAAAAGTGAGTGTTTAGATTTTCTGAAAAGCAAGAAACAGAATCAAGAGAAGCAGAACAGGTGCATTCTTGGGTACTTTTGCTTCTACCCTGTTGCTTTTCTTTTCTTTTTTTCTTCTTCTTCTTCTTAGGCAAACACTATTAAAAATCCTCATATCCTGCCTACTGTAGGTATTTCTCCCTATATACTTTAAATTCCTAAATACCCACCATACTATATAGTGTACCATAAAGCATTACCAATGGACCTTCCCTAATACTCAAGACATATTCTTTGTCCACTTTTTAACATGCCACAGCAAATGTTCTCCAGGCATTCTTAAGCCAAGGAAGCTGGAAACCATTGATATTCCATACTTTTTAAGAATCACTGCAATTCATCAAAGTTTCAGACATCATGGGCAGATATCCTCCCTTGTTTTACAGGTAGATGATGATGATGTCTGTCTTACTTGATAAACCTTGAATGAACCCTTACAAACACATAACTTATATCTTTCAGATGATGGCGCAGTGTTGCTGGTCAGTTTGAGGAGGATTTCTGGTGAATCGAACACAATTTCTTTGCCCTGAAGAATAAAATAATTATAATAATTCTTGTTTCAAGAACTGTACAATGGCAGATAAATGTTAGGTTACACTTAATGTTATTTTTCTCTTTATCCTTTCTATAAATACACACTGAATGCATTCACTTTACTTTCAGAGAAGGAAATGCTCATCTTTGCTTCTTGACAGTTCTCTCCTGTGTTTATGGTGTTATGAATTGAACAATCCACAAGCTAAAATTACACCCTAGTGTGCTAGGGACAAGTTTTTTTTCTTTTTAAAATGATCCTTGTGTAAAACCAAAGCAAAATCTGGTTCAGCCCTCCTAACTTTTAAGCCCTTAGTGAGAATCGAACCCCACATCATCAGTTTACTAGTCCAATGTGTTAACCACTACACCACAAGGACCAACCACACTGGAAACGCAGCCAGACAATGTAATGTATGTGGCAACTGTAGGGGATCCCAGGGCATTATTTTTCTCTATGGGTAAGCTGAACACCGTAAATTTGGGGTACACATATATATACTAGAAATGAAAGTAAAGTGAATCGCACATTCAGTGTGTATATATAGAAAGGATAAAGAGAAAAATAACATTAAGCCCTTGGTGGGAATCGAACCCCACATCTTCGGTTTACTTGTCTGATGTGTTAACTACTACACTACAAGGACCAACCACGCTGGAAACGCAGTTGGACGATGTAATGTATGTGGCAACTGTAGAGGATCCCAGGGCATTATTTTTCTCTATGGGTAAGCTGAACACCGTTCGATTCCTGCCAAGGGCTTAATGTTATTTTTCTCTTTATCATTTGACTCTGGCTAAGTTATGAAAGCACTGGTCAATGCCTCCCTTGAGTTTTGTGTGCCCTTGGTCAGTTGCTTAGCACTCAAGAAACTAAAATCTCACCTCATGTGAATCTTTCGCTGATCTTTCATGCTAAGCAGCCTCCTGCTTGCAGCCAAAACTCAATGCAAGCAAGCTAATCATTGACAAACCCTCAAATGGTGTAGTTGTGTAATGTAATGTGTATTGTTGACTTTTCTGAAGTGAGGTGGGTAACATAACATTCCCAACAAAGGGCATTGGCATGATGATTGGATCAACCCCAAGCTTAAAGGAAAAAATTGAAAAAACAAAACAAAGACAAAACAAAACAAGTAAAATGACTGCATTGGGTAGTCTACAGAATATTCATTTACCACATTCGAGATGATGTTGATATCTTTTTCTGCATCAATTATTAAAGACTTTCCATCCATCTTAATGCCTTCATTTCCTTTTACTTTTATAGTCTTATCTGCACTGATGGTGAGGTTTTCATACTCATTGCTAACAACCTGTTGGAAAAACAATAGGCTTAATATGAGAGTCTGCATATAGTTCCAAGACATACCTAAGTGCAAAAAAATTATTTGGAATTAGATTTTCCCACATTTTGGAACTCTGCCATAAACCTTATTAACATGGTAACTAAAGAAACACAAACAACACACAAACAACACAAAAAACATCAAATGTTGATAATTTATTTCTTTACCCTATGGGACTGAACTGTGTTTATGCCAATGCCATGTCCATGGACAGACTCTTGAAGAAACTGTGAACTGCTACCATCAAATTTAATGATCTCTTTCTCTGCATAAGGGTCAACAAACTTGAAACCCTTTTTACCAACAATAGTAGTGTTGCCATCTGAAATATGAACTATGGAAAAAGAAATTGTTTTATTATTAGGTTGTTTGTTGGGGGGTTATGAAACCCAGCTGAGAGGAAATGTTAAAAATGGTCATCTTTGTTGCCCAAGTTCTTCTTTTCTCTAATGTAGGAGGGGAAGGAAGGGGGTGTGAATCTGAGACTATCTTGTTAAATGTGACTTTTTATTGTGTAGTCCTAACAAATATATAATCATGAAAGAATTAAGAATACCTTGTGAGCTTACAGTTGATGGTCCACCATGCAAAACAATCTAAAGAGATGAATAAATCTTGTCATGATTGTTTGTTATGAGGATATGACTAATTCATTATGATATATTTGTAATTAGTATTTTTTACTAATCATTAAATTTGTTTACCTTGTTTTGGGTTGTCTCAATGTTAAGATCTCTGTCTTTAAAGCCTCCAATTTCATTCTCATACACTGTGACTGTCTCAAAGTCACTGGGCTGCATCCATCGAACCATTCCATCTTCAAAAAATGAAAGGGATTCCATGCCATCTTTGTTAATCCTGAGAACACCATACATGATTGCTAGGATCTGAAGGAAAGAGATATCTACTTAATGACTGTTCACAAAAATAAACTACATCTATCAAAAATCAGGACTGACCTTGTATGGTCCAGAAAGGCCACTCCATTACTACTTTTTATTATTATCAATAAACATGGCCAAACAGAAAACTGGCCTCTTGCAAATGAAAACTCAGTGGGCTGCAAATGACACATAGTGAGATGCTGATGTATCACCAGCCCTACAGCTGATTGGTTCTTGGCTCATCATCCAATGGATTTTAGCCAATCAGATTTTGGCCTTATTTACCGATAGTCACTTTATTCCCTTATTATTTGTGTGCAGGGTATTGAATGACACCCTTCAAACCTCTGTTTTACTATATTTTCCAATAGCTGCATTACTTGATTTGATACAAGAAGTGCAGCCCATGCTCCATACTTTTTAGTTTAATAAAAAACAGATTTATGCAATTGCATTCTACAAACTGTTGCACAAATAACACTGGATGCTAGAAAAATTGCACTGTAACTTTTTCCAGTGGATTCTTTTCCATGTTTTGAAGTATCTAAGAGTTATACACTTTGTATACAAAAACTCTAAATACACTATCTGGATTGATTGTAGAACTTTGGAATTCAACATGCAGTAATAGCCTTCCATTTGTAATGGCGACAGTAGTGATGATGATGATGATGATGATGATGATGATGATGATGATGATGATGATGATGATGATGATGATGATGATGATGGTGATGATGATGGTGATGGTGATGATGATGGTGATGATGGTGGTGGTGACAATAGTGAACATTGGTAATAGCAACATCAATGGTAATATTAATGGTAAACGTAATTTCAATAGAAACAGCAACAATAAATATAATGTAATGACAACGGCAGGGAGACCATACCTGAACGTACATGTACACTGTGTGCAAGTATTAGGGAAATAAGACCTTGAAATAGTTGAAGCAGGGTGTAATCAACACTTACCACTAAATTGATAATACAAATTATCAGGAGTATAACCAGTACAGCTATGAAAAGCCATATCTTTTTCCCTCTGATACCAGTCCTGTGTAGATTCCTCTCTGACACCTTTACTTTTCCAGCATCAAAGATGTTATCATAAGCATCACCATTTTTGTTCTTGTCTACTAGTTTTTCTCTTCTCTATTTGGGATAAAATGAGGGTTGTAACATTAAATTCATAGATAAATTTTTTTATCTGGAAGAGGGGCCATGGGATTTTGTGAAACAACAGAAATGAAACCTGAACTCCCTGGGGGGGACTTCCCCCAAAAGGGGCAGGGATGCTTGTCATACCTTTTAGGGGTTAAAATCAGTAGTTTGGTACCTCTTAGGGTGATGAAAATTCAAAAGGATCTCTAACCAAGGGGTATTTACTAGTAAAAATTGAGCTCTGATACTTAAACCACAGCATTAACAGCATGATGATTCACACGAAAACCATGGTAAACCATTTCAGTGTAATGGCATACCACACTGTGTAACTGCTATAGGTCAGTACTATACATTCCCCACTCACACAAAATCTGCTCTATTGATATATGAAGAGATCATATATCATTGCTGCCCCTGCCCTCCCCTCCCCCCAACTGTATCCATACTTTTCCCTAATTCTTCCCCCAAAGGTAGACTGTGGTATCAAAAAGTGGCAAATTTCAAAAGTATTCCAATAAATTAAGATTCCAGCAAACTTGTGTAATTACTCAAACTGCTTTCTATCCTTACTTTGAATGTTTTCACTTATAATAAGTATTAATAACACTCCAAAACAAGTGCCAATCTCTTAACTTTGAGTTACATTTTTTCAGGGCCTTGCATTTTATCATAACCTTAAATAATTAGACCACATAAAAATTTGTTTAGAGAGTATGATTTTTAAAACATTTTAGCAACAATATTTGCGGTTTTTGAGGTCTTTTATTCTAGATATCTCTGCATGTACTTGTGAGAAAAAACCGCTCATGCTGAAAGAAATGTTCAGGTGTGTCGAGAAAAGACGAAAGAATAAAGTTTAATAACACGTCAGAAACTCTTCAAAGATTATTAAATGTCAAAGAGGTAATTACAGTCTCTCTTTTTATCTTGAAAGATAAAATTTAGGTTGTTGTTAGCACCGTATAAAACCACAACATTGCAAAGCGTCTTCAAAGTCAAAGCTCTCCACAACAATGCGCAAAAACTCTTCATTTTAACGACTAAAAACCAAGGTTGTTTCGTATAAGTAGGTTAAGATAAGGAACTTACTTCTTGTTGATTAGATGACATTATTTGAAGGCTAGGAAGAGGCTTCCTTCGCGGCAAAAAGAAGCGAATTTTGCTACCATGAAAATCTTCTCCAAACTGTTCGCTGTCAACACATACAATGAAGCACTCAAGTGACAAACTGACTGTGGGTGGTCCCTTGGGGATGATATTGGCCCGAATTATATTTGACAGTTATTTTATCCAAAAAGGTATACGGGAATATTAGCACTTTAAAATTTGATAGAAGCATATTAGGAAAATAACCCAACGATTTGTATATATTATCAAACTTGGTTATATTGGTGATAAATTTGAAAAATATAAAAATAAAAGGTGCTAGGTTTCAGAGCTAGTTTCTTTCAAGTTTAAGCAAGTTTAATTTGACAATATTGTAATAAATTCCTCTCGGAGTGTCAAATATTCTTATCGAAAGCTGTAGTTTTTTAAAATTTATCTTGTTTTATTTTTGTGGCACCACAGGGAACCCAAAATATAATTGTAATTATTATCCCGTGTCGTGCCAGTGTGAAAATAAAGAATATCTTCTTTACTTATTCATAAGAATATTTCAAAAACATTCGAACAAAATTTAAGGAAAACATCAATAAAAGAGACGTTTTTTTCATACCACAACAGGGAGACCAAAATATCCAAAAATCTGCTTCCATACCATTTTATTGTGTTGTGCAAAATGAAATCTATTTTCTTTATTGATTGATCTCGGGTTTTCTTTTAGAAGACTTTTCTAAAAAGACTTTAACAGAAATTTATTTTATTATTATTATTTTTTTGAATTTTTTTAATATTTGTGATTACGTCATCAGATAGGAATGTGTCGGTGTGCAATGGTTTGTGGGTGATAATCAGCGGTAAAACAAGTTGTGATGGAAACTACAGCAAGGCGAATCAGACGAATTTGATTTAGTCTAAGTACTCTTTATTTTATGCCCAAGAACTTAATCTATATTAGTTGCCATGTAAACCCTAAGTACCTGTATCGACGGCTAGATCCACACCGGATAGGACCATAATCTCGTATTTAACATAGCTTGAGCATTTTCGAGATTATGTTGTGTTGTAGTTGGTGGAGGCTTGTCAGCACAACATCTGTGCAAAAACAAAACCGTACGTCATTGAAACTAGATTTACAGCTGAACAAAATGATGAACAAGAATCCTAAATAGCTCATGAATAAGTACGAAGTTCTTGGAGTCGTAGGCGAAGGTAATCGGTATTTGTATTTGTCTTGTTTTAGCATGTTTTTATAAGCTCAGTATCAAACGAGTACCCGCCGTGTAAATTAGATTCTCGTTTGAATTGCCAATTGAAAACCAATTTTCTCTTTATTCATCAATGATTCTTTTATGATATCGTAGGTGCCTATGGAGTTGTTATGAAATGCAGACACAAGGTAGATTTATGGGCTTTACAGTATTTGGACGGGGTTCAAATGTTTGTAAATGATGCCATGTTGACAGGGTTTGCGGTTACAGTTACAAGTTGCGCCGTAGACACCGTACCGTCACCTTAAAAAAATGATTGCCATTATATTTATTCAATTAATTTGTACCCTAAGGCTAAATCACTAGGACACCAGATTATCAGATCATCCTTTGGCGTGTATCTAATAAGACGAGGGATTTTAATAGCAACATTGCAGTTCAAACACTTTCGATGCATGCTTCCTCCCTCTATGTAAACAAAATAACAGATGATCTTTGGTCTTCAATTTGTACATCGACGAACATAAATATTTCAACTCTTTCAAATCAAATCACAGACAGAGAGACAATATTAAAAGAATTCTAAAAAAAAATCACATTTCTTATTGAATTGCAATTATTACTCTGCATTTTTTCGAGGCTAGTACTGTGAAACTAATATAAAAATCGTCATAATTAAAAATTAATGCAGATGTTATTAACATGTGTGACTTAGGTTTAGTGGGCTATGGATAAAAAAATAAAAGTGGAAGTAGTTCATTAAAACCACTGACATGCAATCCAATTAAATAAAGATGTAGGGGGCTATTTCACTTTGTTTGAGTTATTTCTTTTTCTTTTTTTAAGGAAACAAATGAAATTGTTGCCATAAAGAAATTCAAGGATAGTGAAGGTATGTCTGATATCAATATATGTTTTCTACGGCAACCATTAAAAACCTCTCTTAATGAATGCCCCTAGCTATCATTAATAAGAGTACAGATGATGATGCTGTTTCCATTGTCAATTTTGATTGCTAAAATTTTGTGAAAATATATGTAATTTATTGGGTTTTTGTTGCTGTTAAAAATAAACCATAATCACACCAGTCAAGAAAATGAGGAATTCCTTCTAGCTCTGAAAATATTTAAGCAGAGATCTTATTGCTTTGCATAGATAATGATGATGTTAAAAGAACAACACTTAGAGAGCTCAAGGTTCTTCGTATGCTTAAACAAGAAAATATTGTTGAATTGAGGTATGAAATCTTTGGTTGGGAGTTATGCATCTTGAGTTAGTAATGCCAATAATTTGATTTTTCTATTTGTCAATTCCCAGGGAAGCTTTTAGAAGAAGAGGAAAGCTTTATCTGGTCTTTGAATATGTTGACAGGGTAAGAATTTCTAATCTTAGCTATTTTCTTATTGTAAAATAACAAATTTCTAACACGCATTCTGATTGGCTAGCTGCTATGTTTACTTGAGACCAATATCACATGGCTTGCTTCTCTTTATTTTACAAAACAAATACAAAATGTTTTTTCCGTGTGATATTGGTCTAATATCACACTCGGGATAGTTTGGTAGAAGTCTCAAGCTTTGTGTAAAACCTTGCCTACAGCTTGGTTTTACACAACAGCTCTCAACTTCTCCCAAACTTCCCATGTGTAATATTAGTCTGATATCACATGGAAACACATTTTATATTTGTCAATTATTCTTGCCTTTTCTCCCATCTTAAAAGATTTTGTGTGCTTGTACGTATAATATAAGATTGATGGCAATCAAATAAACAAGAAGAAGCACGATCAATGATAAACAGTCAGGCACAGCAGAGACTGGCTGACTAGGTGGCTATTATAGCCCCCCACTTTTTGAAACATTTGTGCTCTGTGGTCCCTCACAGTCTAATCCCCAAATAGTTCAGCCTTGTCAGTTCAGTACTAATCATTAACTGGCCAGATAATGCTGGTGTTGCCAGCTTTATAGGAGTTTCACTGAATAAATTTTAAAATTTTTCACATTATCATTTAACTTTTAAAACATCCTATCAACAGAATATGTTAGAAGTCCTTGAAGAAATGCCAAATGGGGTGTCGAATGGAGAAGTTAGGTAAGATCAGAATGGTGTTTTGGCTTCCAACCAGACTTAAACATTGGCATGTTACATTTTCATATTTGTTTGCTGGGGAGGGTGACAGTTAGACTTAAGAAACTAATCTGAAATGAAAAACCAAATCATTTATCACTGACAAGTGATAATGATTCTTTGTTGTAGGAATTATATTTTTCAATTGATTAAAGCAATAAAATGGTGCCATCAAAATGATGTCATTCATAGAGGTAAGAAAACAATTCTTTTTTCTATTTTATATATTTTTGTCAGAGTACAGTACTTAAAATACCTGCAACATATTGTTCAGGATTGGAAAAGTTCACTGTCTGATGGTTTAGTTTTATGATTTTTTTTATACATTGTAGATATTAAACCTGAAAATTTGCTTATCAGTAAGAATAACATTCTCAAGCTTTGTGATTTTGGTAAGTTTGATTATGCATTTTGTTGATGTTTTCATTCTATAAAATTCGTTAATTAGGGACCAGGTATTAATTAAAGGGGGTTGCTGCTGCAAATAGTGGGGGGAGGGGGTTAGGATTTTTTAGGGCCCATAAAAGAGGGGGACTAAGAGAGACAATGGGAAATTTAGGGGGAGGGGTCACCAAAATTCATGGAAGTAAAATTCAAAATTCATCAGCCCTCTTATTTGAAATCAGTAATTGTTATAAGCGGTATTTAAGCATAATTGCAGGAATAATGGAAGGTTTCTCACTTGCATGATAGGATTTGCTAGAGCCATGGCAACCAATGGTAGTGCACAGCTTACAGATTATGTAGCCACACGCTGGTACCGATCACCAGAGTTACTCTTAGGGTAGGTAAATACTTTGTCAAGAGTACCATGAATTCTAAAAATACAGAAAGGGACCAGAATTTTGAGGAGAACTCCAGGGGGGGAGAGGGTCTGATTCCGGAGATCAATAGGCCATTTGCATTAACAGGTCAGTGATCACAAGCCCCTTAAATTGACTACCAATGTCAAAATAAACTCTACAAGTGAGAAGAGCATCTTGATATCAGTAAAAAGGTGAACTTTCAGCTCAAAATGTTTGATACAGAAGAAATGTCACAATATAAACCCTGATATTTTGGGCTTGGTGTCAGATCATATTTTGATAATAACTTTGTTTCTTAATTTCATTTTTCTTATGCACTGCAGTGCAGCATTTTAGTAAGTTTAACCTGAAACAATTTGTCACTGACTATGTAGTGCTCCATATGGTAAGCCAGTGGATATCTGGGCAATAGGATGCATTCTAGGAGAATTAAGTGATGGACAGGTATGTATGTGAGAGTTAATGAATGTGTATGACAACAAAATGGACAGAACTGATATGACACGGTAATAACACTATAGACCTTCTGACATGCAGCAGCCATGTTGACTGAAGCAATATGGTTTTGCCCAGGTAGCCTCACATTCAATCACTTTAGAATGAGTTTAGCTGGGCTTATTTCATACTTGACACAGTTTTCTTTGTTATTCATTGGGATGTATCTCTGATACATCCTGATGAATACATTAATGAGGGATGTATCTAGTTATTGACCCAGTCAATAACTAGACACATCCCTTGAATTTGTAATGAGGAGTTCAGGATTGTGAAGCGCATCCAAGCAAAAGACCACTCATTTAGCAGTCTGTTGGTGAGACCCCTTGGCTTATTGTCAACCCTGCCCTCCTGGCTCAAAAGTTTGCAAGCCCAAGAGTCATCAGGTGATCTCTTTGCACCCTCTCCTCAATGTGGGATGAGTCAAAGCATTCACTATGACATAATTATCATTTATGCATGCTCTTATTGCTGAAAAGGACAATGTATGAATATGTAAGTGTTATCGCACTCTTTTCTCTTGAGAATTGCCATATTGTGAAAACCTTCTCAAGTATGAAATAAGACATTTAAATGCCTTGAATGTTGGCAATAAGCCTATATATCCCTCGGACCTATGGCCCTTGGGATGTATATGGCTTATTGCTGACGTTTGAGGTATTTAACTCTCACGTAAACAGAGGTTTTTATTCTTGTTGGTATAAATATGGCTGCAGTG
The DNA here is from genome assembly GCA_011763375.2 of Heteractis magnifica. NCBI lineage: Eukaryota > Metazoa > Cnidaria > Anthozoa > Actiniaria > Stichodactylidae > Heteractis > Heteractis magnifica. The sequence goes on from JAADYU020003350.1 coordinate 10,863, forward strand.
AGAGGTCTATTTTAAAACACTTAAATTTGGTTAACATATATTACCAGTACTAAAAGT
>JAADYU020003461.1:0-10914 GCA_011763375.2 Heteractis magnifica
CACCATAAACAACAACCCTAAACCAACCAATGTCTTTGCTTTTCGCATCCTCATCTTGTACTCCTGAGCTGTGGGAACGAACTGCTTATAACATTACGATTGAGAATTATCAACATGGAGGTGGTAATCACGTTTGATTGATGCTTAAAACGCTACACACAAGACATCGCTGACAGGTTGCTCACATGGCAACTATCCAGCTTTGCTGGGTATTTTTCGTCGGTTCCTTTTCGCTCATCATTATGATTTTCAGACAATCGTTTTTCTCTGTAGAATGTAATGTGTGAACTCATTAAAAAGAAACCTCAAAAAAGCCAGAACTAAGCCATTTTTTGTTTGTTTGTTTGTTTGTTTTGTTTTGTTGTTGTTGTTGTTGTTGTTGTTTTGCATTTTTTAACAATTAAGTACATTAATAGCCTTATTATGCCTGATCTTAAATTCACATTCTAAAATATTGAAATAGGGGGCTTCCTAAAGTTTTTCTAGTGCTCGACCGGTCAACTTTAAACGGCTGTAGTTCTTATATGCAAGCACCCACAGTTTTGAAATTTCACCCACTTACTAAATAAAGATTAAAGTTTTTAATGGTATGTTTTTTGTTTACATCGGAGTTACCATAGCGACGAAACGATGACGTCACCATTTTTTATTAGCAGCAATTTTACGCATTTTTCGATCTAAACTTTTAAAACGACACACAAGGCGCTAATATTTAGGAGTTTGCCTAGAAGCATACGAAGTTTGGAGAATTTCCTATAAGCGGATTTTGAATCATTCGCGGCGCAATTTTTTAACCCCCAAATTCCCAATTTCTTGTTTTCGATTCAATAATTTTGAAAAGAAAACAGCCTGACGACTCCTCGATTGTCCAAATCTTGTTCATACATCAGACCACTTTGTCTGCAAAGTTTCATGTCAGAAAGTGCTTTGGATCTCCGTCAGCGTACGTCCACGTAGACATTAAATTGGGCTGAATTTTATTAAAATTCATAAAAATAACGTTTAGTGCTCCTAAAGAAAAACCTATCGATAATTTTTTTTCTAACTTCCGTGAGTTCAAAGCGTGTAAATTCGTCTAAGATTTTTGTTACGGGGCTTTCATTTTTTATGGCGTAGGGGAGGGGGGTTGTTGGCAACATTGAGGGGGTTACGTTATCTTGAGAAGTCTTGTAGGGGGTTTAAGTTGCAGAGGTGTAAGGTTGAAAGTATGACTGAAGTCTTGAAGGTTGTAGGGAAGTTATGAAATTTTTACTCTCCACAGAGGGGGAGGGGGGTTATGAAATGTTTGGTAGCAAAGGCCCAAGATCTTGCCGACCCTCCCACACACACACACACGCCGACCCTCCCCCACAAGCCAAAATAAATGAAAGCCCTTTATGATGAAAAACTGAGCTAACAAAGACTATATTTGATTTAGATTTATCTTGTCAAGTGCTGTTTCCTTAGATATCCAAGACCATGTACGTCAAGCTAATTCCAAATCCAATATAGCATCTTTTACAACTAGTCTCGGTTACCCAGATCCCTCTCGGCCAACCCTTTACTGCTGAGAGAGGGTCTGGGAGAATTCTTAATTAAGTTTTGTAATATTCAAAATGGCGTCTGACCAGATTTTGGTGACCGAGGGTTGTAAAAGTAGTCTCGGTTACCCAGGCCTCTCTCGGCCAACCCTAAGTTTTGTAATATTCAAAATGGCGCCCGCCTCGCTTTGAATCAGACAAACTAATCAGTGATTGGTTGCAGAGGACGCAAAAGGACGTAGCTGTTGTATTGACCAATCATCGTCTGACCCAAATCTGGTCAGACGCCATTTTGAATATTACAAAACTTAATTACGAATTCTCCCAGACCCTCTCTCAGCAGTAAAGGGTTGGCCGAGAGAGGTCTGGGTAACCGAGACTACTTTTACAACACTCGGTGCTTATATCACGATAGGACCCAAGAGCATGCGTGGAACTCTTGAGGCATCTATATCTAACAAAATAAACAATTGATTTGGAATTCCTCGCAATAAATAAGCAGATAGAATGGATTTCATGAGACTGTAGATCGTACGTCACGAGCCGTGCGGTGGTGGAGTGTTTATCGTCGTTAGCCCCGTTTTATTTGTGTATTCAGAATGCATCCCACATGGAACAGCGTTTTAGCTTGAACGGTATAGCCACCAGAAGTATGCGCACTTCACGGGGTTTGTCCCTGATCATAGCAAGGGGTTAATCATACATGGTCAAGGGGCCGATTAACCTCTCCCTTCAGGCCTTAAGTCCTGCTTCGGGCCGAGCTCCCTGATCATACAGACCTGGGATAGCGGAGTTGGGGCCGAAATCTCCAGCTGAACCGTAAAGCCATACGACGCTTCAGCAATCGGGTCTGGAAGTATGGTCCCGAATTTTTCGATCAATAAAAATCAAACCAGGATCTAGAATCAAGTTACATAGAACACGTCTTTAGATCTCATTTCCCAAATTTGCTTAACTCTATTTTGGCAGCCATATAGCAACCTCATACTAGATTCAGAGTAGATTTCAAACGAGTGTCGGTCTTACCATCAATAACGATAGTTTGTGGTGCTGGTCCAGTCAAAATCGGATACAGGCACCAGACAGCAAGGAACTACACACGATTACAGTACAGGAAAACGTCTTCGCGTGCGTGCATTTTGGCACGTTCCCAAGAATATACACCTCTTCGGCATGGGCGTAATGTTTTCCCATTTCAGGTCACGTTTCATTCCCTTGGGTTTTGTTTCTTTGTTTCTCAGAAACACTTGAGAATATACGTTAATGTGGATGAGCCTCAAACAAATAATCGTTCTCAATAGACCCCCTCGCAAGCCGAGGAAAGTTTTAAGAACTGACCTTTAATAAGTTTTGGCATTTTGTGAAGTTCAATTGTAAGGCAAGTGCGAAAAGACCTTTTTGCTTTACCACTATTTTCGAAATTCGTGCCATGTAAACTTTTCCTTTGTCTGCCAATCAAGAATAGATTGATACGGTTTTGAGTTTTGTTGCTTCAGACAAAAGAAATTCACATTCCGCACAAATTTTGTCGCCATCTATTGTTTTATGACGCACATAAATTTCGAAAATAGTGGTAAAGTAAAAAGGTCTAAAGTAAAATTTGCTTCTTTTTACAATACATACTTTGAGCATGCGCAGAGTCTATACTTGAGGTTTTAGATTTCTATACGCATGATTGATGTGTGATACACGCTGGTCCATTACACCGAAGTCTCATCTATGTCAGCGAGAAATTTTATCGTAGTATTTTTAGTCATGGTTTTTATAAGAAAAACGTAGCTAGCAAATCAAGTGTTACGAATATGTGTCGATTAGATATATAGCTAATTCAATTAACGTTGTCGCTGAAAAAAGCCTAAAAGCTTTCATTTATCTTTTGTTTACCAACAAACTTTTCTGTAGGCTATCTAAGAACTAAGGAATATATGTTCAAGTTGTGGAATTTGCAAGCATACAGTGAGTTTCTTATTGTAATAATGTCACAGTGAAAAAAATTCATGATTCCGCTCTCAAAGCTTTAGGCTTTAGGCATTTTTCAGTGACAACGTTAAGTGAATTAGCTATAGACGCTAATTCCAAACTCACTTGGGTGTATTTTAAATTTTTGTCACATTATTTATCACACCCATTTTTAGCTCTTAGATTGTATTTTGTTTTTCATATCCACAACACGATAAACAGACCACAACATTACAAAACCAGGCCAAATATTAGAACTTGGTGAATAAATTTCTGAAATAAGTTAAATTTTACGCAAACCGATCGAGATTTCAGTATTCTGACAGGAAATATTTCTGCGAGACAGATGGTATCGGAAATAATCAATGTCCAAAGCTTGTTCGACCAACTCTTTTCTTAATGAGTTTTCACCGCGTGTGTGCAGCTTGTTAAATTTATCTGACATCTATTCATCAAAAATGAAAACCATCTTTTGAACGCTCATCGCGGGTCTTTGGAGATAATTAGTTCATCACATGACATCTTCTGGCCAATCACCTTCGAGTATTTTAGCTAGGTACTATCGCTTGTAATGAATGTCGAGGTTTGAAGTTTTTATGAAAATGAACCCAAACCGGCTGCCGCAAATGGACGATGGACGACAACCCTTCGAAAAAAATGAAAGTTTTCAACAGACAGTTGTAAATGTTTGATAATCTGGATGCACAAGAGTCCGATGTCGAATCAAATCAAAGAAGTATTGTTGTTTTTTCTAGCGTTTTGTAAGTAAAGTTCTTAATGTGCTCACTGCTAATAGATACTGTTAAAAACATGTTTTTTGGTTTCTTTTATTACTTTGTTTTTATGTGTCAGTTATGATTAAGGTAGAAGTGGCTGCCGTTCAAAATGAAACGCTCGATTTCTCGTCAAACCAAGAAGTTTTTGTCGGAGAAGATGCTCTTTTCAAGTGGTCGCTCCACGAGAACCTAGCTAATAAAATCGCTGATTTGAAGTTTGGTGTAGTGACGCGACCTGCTAAACACGGTGAACGACTCGACGCAATTCTCGTAAAGACTTTTCCTTCGGGTTATATCAAATGGAACTTGGGGTCGACTTATGTCGACGCGTACGTGAATAGAACCGAGGTGATTCAAAGTGAACTTGCCGGTTTTAGGATTAGGAATGTTCGGCTGAACGATACAGCTGAGTACTACTGCACCGTGCGACAAACTGGCGAAAGTGAAACGATGATAACAGATTATGTGAAACTCAAAGTCATTGGTAAGTAAATATTTCGTTTATTTTTCAGTACTTAGAAGCTGTAATCTTCCAGCCTAATGTAAATTAATTTAACCTTTAAAAAAATGCGTTAAATTCTTAAACCTTATGAATTACTATTACATATTTTGCCAAAGGTTTCGAGATTTTCAGTTGTTGGAACAAAGGGATTGTTTCGTTTCCAAGGACACTTGATTGTGCAGACAAACTACTTGAAAATTTTTACACCTTTTTGAAAGAAATAGATTGTACTGTGTGGAACTAGCGACAAGATCGGTTCGAAAACAAACTAGGACATGAAATATAAAAATTTCAAATCTCAGATCTGTAATATTCCCTGCAAGAAACGTTATGAGATAACAAGTTGTAGATCAACTGCGTTGTACATTTTAGTAACGTTTTCAGTTCAGTTGTCATAAACTAACGTAGGAATTGAGTTTTGTTTATTCATAAAGATACTAGATTAGTCTTCGCAATTCTTAGTACTCTCTTGTGAATATTCTTCGAAATATTATTATCGATTAACAGCTCCATAGTTACTATAAGAGATTAGTCTTCGACTCAATTAAATTGTTTGTGCTCAACGGCCAATTATTTCAAAGAATTTTTCTGCATTAAAAATTACAAAAATTTTTTTCATAGCTAATTTCTTTAACTGATTTTCGCGCGCCAAAATCGTAAGGAGTTCGGTAGGTTTGAAAATTTGAAAGATAAGCATACTGATTATGATTTACAACGATTTTGAATTTCCTAAAAAAAGAGAACAACAACACCTAAAGCAGTACAATACGTTAATAAATGCGTAGACAATAATTGTGTCTGAAAACTGTCGGACATCATTGAATTTGAAATACGAGAGGACTGATATCATAGGAAACACTAGGAAATGAGCTGCTCTTCATGGCTAAATATTGGGGAGTGCTTTTTCATTTATCTATCTTTGTTTGTAGATTCAAAAACCACGAAAATAATTCGGGGAACAAGTGCTAATATGAGCTGAAAATGCGAGTCACGTTTCAAAGATTAAAGATGAAAAAGAAAAAAGAAAAGAAAATTAAAGAGAAAAAAGAGAGAAAACAGAAGAGAAGAGAAAAAGAATGAAAAAATGAAAGATAAAATGAAAGAAAATTTTCATTTTTCAATCCATTTCATTTTTTCGTAGTTTGTTTATTTATTGCACTAAAAATTTTGAGACCAAATGACTAGCAATTTTCAGCTTTTGTCGGAATCAAGTCTTAGTAATTCTCTTTCATTTCGTTCATTCATCTCATTTCTTTTTTATTATAGCGGATATGCAAGGGAATACAAGAAGGAATTAATTGATTTACTTCGAGAAATATCTTGTTTTCAATCGCTGTGTAATGGAAAATTATTTCGCTTATAAATAATTCAGAATTTTTGAAAAACAAAAAACCCTGAATTGGAAAAAAAAAAAGACAATTTTTACAGCGTTAGCTTTATGCACATTTATTTGAAGATAATAACAGTGAATAACACTGAATACAACATTTATACGTCTATTGTAAATTATTCATCTCAAGGGATGTGAACCAGCAGAGGTAGAATTGCCGTAAACTTTCTTCCGAAAATAATGAATATCTGGCGAAATCACCTGTTCATTCGCTGTTTCCATGGAGATTTCTGAAGAGTGTTTTTCTCAAGTTACATTTCACTCACACACGTACGAACCATAACACACTAAAGTGTTATATATCAATTCAGACTCGTTGAACGTACTTTGGACTAAGAGTTCTTGGTTCTTGAGTTTATTGTGGGTTACTGGAATAATTAAAAAATCCCTCAGTGTCGATACATTATAGAGAAATCATGTTTTCTGAAAAAATGTATTGAAGTTTGAACTCAAGTTTTGACGCTCAAATCCTTTTTTATTTTGTTTTGTTTTGTTTTTCTTTGCTCTTTTTGTTGTGGTTTTGTTGTTGTTGTTTTGTTTGTTTGTTTGTTTACCTTTTCTTATATCAAAATCTGCTAAGCTATAAAGTTAAGCATTTTTCGTTTTAGGATGTTCTGAGTCCAAGCACCAACTCTTTTGACTACTAGTTAACATCTTGAGGGCATTCTTTTTCTTTTATTTCCAGTCCTTAGCCTTTCCAAACTTTACGGAGGACTGGAAACGAATTCATGCTGCACAGAATTGTGGGGCTGAATTCGGGGACAAGATCAAAAAGTGCCGTCATCTTGATTTGGATTCTGGGATTCGAGAAAGTTCGTGCCTAGTCTTTCTTTGAATTTCGAAAAAGTGAATTATAAAGTGCAAGTCATTTCCCATGCATTTTCAAAATGGCACCGTTCAATGGACAAAACTTCCCATGTAGCATTGCGCTTCAGGTGAAAACTAACTCGTGATTCATGTACTTGGATGGACTTCTTGTGATTGTGTTTTTGTTTGCGGTTCATTTCCTTGCAGACATTCAAATACTGAATAAAACTTCAAGCCGAGAGGTGATATCGTGGAAAGGACACAAGATTCGCCTTCATTGTAACGTCAGAATCGTCCCGAACACTTTTAAAAAATTCACATGGAGAAATAAAGCCTTGAGTGGAACTGTAGTCGACCCTTCAAAACAACGCGACACCATAAACGGCAGTCAACTCACCATACTTACCTACAAGGATGCGGACTTTGGACCTTATGAATGCGTTGCTAGGACACCTACCACCGAGCAAAGACATGTGATCAACATCAAGCGATTGTGTAAGTCAAAACAAAAAATCCTGGGTTGGTATCTCTGTGGTGATATGACTAAGGAATGGGAACGACTTTCTTTAGTTAATGAGTCAGATTGACGATTGAGTAGTATATGAGGTATTTTCCCCCACTCTTGCCTTAGTCCCTCGCGTTAAATTTACACACAGGGTCACCAAATCGTGTTTTTTCATCTACAGATGCGCCGTCGGAGCCTGGAAACTTCAGTCATAGTCTTCAGCTTATCAAACTTCCAAACTGTACAGTGGCCGCCACACTATCGTGGATGCTACCTCTGAGGGACGGTGGGGCTCCTGTCACTCATTATATCGTAGAGTACAAACCGTTTGAACAGGACTGGAGCAAGGTGTCGCGACAAATGGTTGATACGAACCAAATAAAAATCTGCAGACCACCACGTGACCAAGGGGGTGACGGGCTTCGTGTTCGCGTCAAAGCCAAGAATAAAGTCGGTGTTGGAAATCCATCACCACCGACAATCGTTACATTCTGGGGTAAGCCATGTTGGATACAATAACTGTATTGGAAGTGTGGTAACCGTGTTGCTTAGCTAGTTTTGTCAACTACATTATGATAGCTCTATAGTAGTATAGGGTTAAGTATTGTAGACTTTGTAGCAATACCTTATGATAAAATGGTAAATAGCCATATTAGGTGGTAGCCATGTTGGAGGTCACTCATTTTGCACAGTACGTAGCCATATTGGCGGGCAGTTATTTCGCATCCTTGCCTCTTGCATGACTAACATGATGCATAGTGGCCACATTCGATGGTAGGGTGTAGGGTTATAGGGTTCGGTATATGGTATCTGGAGGGTAGCCATGTTGGAGGTCAGCCGTGTTGGAAAGTAGCCATGTTGGAGGATGGTCATGCTGGATAATTTTCGCGTTTGCATCTGTTTTATTTCCCAGACGAGCCATCAGCTCCACTAAACCTGAAGTCGCGTTTACGGCGTAACCTAGGCAGCCCGTTTATCGAACTCACCTGGGATTGCCCGCTGTACGACGGGGGCAGACCGGTGTCCGAATACCGGGTGGAATACAAGCCCGTGGGCAAGGCATGGGATACGGCAGCTAGACTACAGACTGTGGAGAAGGAAATGATTATCTGGAAAAGTTATCATGACGAGGAATTGTACCAGGTTCGTGTATCTGCAACCAATGGCATCGGGTTTGGCGAATCATCCAGCATTTTGAAAGTTGCGTTCGCAGGTAAGATTACAGTGAAGACTGATGACAAACTTGAAACGGACCGCTTTTCATACAACGGCTCGCTGGTCAAACACAGAAGAGGTATGAGGTACAAATTCTAAATCCTTCGGAACTACCTAGACTCTACCAAGCAGTCTCGATTGAATTATTTTTATTTGCCAAATGAACCCGTGTATGCAAAACGAACAGTTCTCAGAGGTGGTTCCAGGATTTTCTTTGAGGGGGTAGCACCATTTATGATCGGAACTCGAGCACCAAAAGTAAATGATATTTTGACTGTAAGTAGCTCATCTCAGGGGGGGTGCGCACCCCCTGTACCCCTCCCCTAGATCGGTCCCTGGTTCCTCTTGTACCTCACTGACCAAAACAATAAAGATATTATGACGTCAGAGATGATTATTTCGGAATATTGAAATGCCAAAAAATTCTAACTCGGAAGTACAGACTGAGTCTATGATAGACCGGAAGTGACGTATTATAGTAGAAAGGTAGTTTTCTTGAGTTCAAATTCATTGTTGCTAGCACGGTAACTCTCCTTTTTGTTTTAAAAGAAGTACCTTCAAAGCCGCTGGATGTTGTTGAAAAAACCATTCTACACGTCACCAAAGCCCCCCCGCACATTCATATCGCATGGAGGAGACCGCTGGATAATGGTGGCTTAAGAATAACACACTACAGAATCGAGTACAAAAAAGTGGCTCAAAAGAACTGGAAACTAGCAAGATCTGACCTCGTGGTAAACGAGAAATACGTCATTAAAGATGTGGGTAGGAATCAACGATACGATATACGGGTGTCGGCGAAGAACGATATTGGTTTTGGAGCATGGTCCAAACCGGTTGTTGTCAAATATAAAGGTAAACCAAAAGAAAATTAAACAAAAAATGAAGAGTAGTGTTCAAAAAGGACTTGTTTTCCCAGTCTCTCAGGAAAAAGAAGAAAAATTCATGCGCCTGCGTATTTTGAACAGCGGTTTTCCTCTATAGACACTTCTTTGGTCTTCCTTTACTTTGCGTAGGAAAGCCTTTGTTCTAGCGCCACTTTTCTATTTGAAACGTTTAAATTATTTTTATCCGTTCTTTCGCTCCTTTCTTCGTTCGATTGATTGATTGTTTTTTTGTTTGTTTGTTTGTTTGTTTGTTTTTGTTTTTGTTCTTGTTCTTGGTTTTTTTTTTTTTTGTTTTTCTTTCTTCTTTTAGCGGTTTATTTTGCTGTTGTTTTGTTCTTCTTTCCATGGTGAGAGTGCTTTTTATAAACCAAATATTACATCAACCGTTCTAACGTATTCGATTTTTTCTTAACAGATCAAAATTTCGTGGCGTTCAAAGCACGTTCCCAAGGCTCAAAGCTAACGGCCGTAAATGACAGAGTACTGGGACTAGTGTTCCTATTGGCTACCACTTTAACAATGGTCCTACCCAGATGATACTGGATACAAAAACTTTTGCAATCATTCCCAAGAGAAAGAAAAAGAAATGGCTGAGAGAGCCATGGCTGTCATGTTGGATGTCATAGCAACTGAAGCTAAAATCAAGCACCAGTGTCAAAATGAACCCCAGAAATGGAAAGAGCATCTCGAAATTAGTAAGAAGGTGTAGTTTCAAAATTTCAAAATGTTTGAAACTGGATAAATGGCCTGAAATATAAAACTGAATGTTTTCTAAAAGTTTGTATGGAAACTGGACTGGACTGCACGAGCTTGCTGTCCAGCACATTTTCCCATACAAATCCTAATGTAATTTTCAATTTTATATTTCATGCCGTTTCTCCTGTGTCAAACATTTTGAGTTGAAACTTCACCTTCTTACTAATTTCGAGATGCTCTTTCCATTTCTGGGGTTCATTTTGACACTGGTGCTCAATTTAAGGGGGTTGTGGTCACTTGACTTGTTCGTGCAAATGGCCTATAGAGCTGCTACGTTGTGACGTATTTCTAGAGCTGTAAAAAGTGACGTCATTCGAATGAAAAAGCGACTTCCGGGTCCAAAATGAAAAGCAGTTCTTTGTAGATTTTTCTTGCTTTTTTCTTCATAGCAGGAATTGGTGTACATAGGTCTGTTTATTACAGGTGGAGGAGGAATTGTGGATAAACGTTTTGGTTTTTATTTTAGCGCATTTTGTGAAAAATTGGACCCGGAAATACGTCACAACTTAACAGCTCTATTAATAGCCCACTTTCGATATTTTGGTTGAGTGATCGCACACAATAAGATCTGAGTCGAGGCTCCGGGGAAACAAAAGA